>WSXT02223312.1:0-16777 GCA_011762715.2 Neuroterus valhalla | reverse complement strand
ATATGATTAACATACGTTGAGTGAACAAACGGAACTGGAGTGCAGTGCTTATGCACTGCCTCCCGCAACCCTCATTATCTGAGTGGAGGAGAGGGTACATTCTTTCGTTACAGCCTCTGTTACAATACTATACAATTACAATTTTGAAGACAGTATATTGAAGTTAACCATCACAATTCGAAACAAGTAATTTTCATCCCGAATCCTGAAGATTTGATTTGCAATTGAACGAATAGAACAAATTAAAAAGAGTCAATGGGATTCGAATTTTTCGATGCCTGCAATTATATTGATAATGTTAGTTATGTAAACTTCAATTACAATTTTAACTATATTGAAGAAAATTTTCAACTTTCCATTCAAAATTGGAGTAATATGATTCTGATTTATGAGGATCACACAAAAATCTCTGAAACTATTGTCAATTACTTTGTGTGCCAAATAACGAAAATTAGGCGATATTTCCAGTGATTCCATACTTTTGAACCTGAACTTGTAGTAGTTATGTTTTGAATTTTATTAACATAATTGAAACTTGGAACATTTTACACAATTTTCAAAATTTTATAATTTCAGAATTTTGAAGCGCGACCTTCAGTAATTACGCTACGTGATTCGTAGCGCAATTACTGGAGATCATGGTTGGAAAATTCGGAATTATTCGAATCGATCAAGGGTACATTGATACATTTAAAATTTGTAACGTTCTTGTCCCCCTCCCCCCTTGTATCACAAAGTATCACATCGATCTGGACCCCCTGCTCCCCTAGGAGGGTTACGTAATTTATGGACAGCCCCTTAAACTCTATTAATTAATTTTGGAAAATATCCCACTAGATGTAATAAAAAATCAAAATAACGAACCCAAAATTTTGTAAGTTACATATTTCTTGGGCAAAACGGCTATGTAATAGGTTTTTTATGAAATAGATTATACTTTAAAAGAGGTTATCCTTGACTACGTTCAACTAACCATCTAATACCACGACTGCCATAACTTTATTGGTGATGCTATAGAGAACTCACGTTTAACACAAAAACTGACAGTAAGTCACAACAAAAAAACAGTTCAAGGAAACTAGCAAAAGCACCGATTACCGAAGGAACATTAACAATAACACGATGCTCTTCGAGCATTTCTTCGCATGTTTACATTCGACACTGCTCAGCAGCGCGTGGGACAGGAAAAACTGCTGGCGAGGCAGTGTTGACAACTCTCCGTTTCATTAATGACCCTAATATAGCTGAGTGCGTTCTGGACATGAATGGTTCTGGTCCAGCGCGCACTGAGCTACGTCCAATTCAAACTTTTACCCTTAGACAGTAGCAAGTGCGTCCCAGACGCTGCTAGACTACGTTTTTTTTCTTAGTGTAGGACCGACTGCTGATACAAAACATCCCACAAGAGATGTTTACGATCTTAGGTCGAGGTGGAACAACAACTTCAGGTTCCTTCTAAGCTCCATAATCTGGCTGAAATGGGTGCGACCCATCATGAGGATCTTTTAAAGAAATGTGAGACCCAGAGGATCTCTTGCTCAATTTGTGATCAGGTGAAAGTTTTGACTCAACAAAATCAAAGGTTTAAGCCTATCATAGATGGAAATACCAGAATTTTTTTTTATCAATCAAACAAGAAGATTGAAAGAACCAGACAAAACACATCTCGTATGCAGTGTTCAATTAGCTACATAAAATCTGGTAGGACTCTAACGGATGATGAGGCTCCATTATTACACATTGGGAATATCAAAGCTGCCTATTATCACAAAACACTTTATTAAAAACATGCGTGTATTATGTGAAGCAAGAAAGAAAGTACAAGCGTCTGTAGCGAACCCTTCGTTCTCGATGAAAACTCACTCAAGCCCAAAAAACTCGAGATATTTGGAAAAAGATTTACGAAGTTTAGCAACTATTAAATTAAAGCGCTAAGAACACTACACGTTTTGAAAAGCTGTACAACAATCTCACTACGTCCGAAGAGAATGCTCACCAATCACTGCTAAAGTATTAAAGGAAGCACTCAGGGTCACGGAGAACGTCCTCTCTGCTGGTTCACTTAGTTTTCAGAACTTTTGATGGAAGAAGTTCACTTCTACGCACTAAGACCTGTCAGGGATCTTCACCTTACATTTGAAGTCGAAGATGCCTATTCCACAGTGCCTAGTGTTAGGGTGCATTGTACTTTTATCGGAGAAAGGCGATTCCTCCTACACACATAGACTTATCATCTATCTGTTGGAGAGCTTGAAGGTTCATCAACGAAGCATAATACGTAGAAAGAGCGATGATCCTTTGGGAAACCAGATTAATAATTTCTTCTGGAGAACATCTTGTGACAACTTGCAGCGTCACTTTTCAGAGGAGCGTCTTTCAGGGTGACGAAATGAGCCACCTCCTCTTCTGAATTTTATTGCCACTTTTCATCGCTCTTTGCAATCCTCATGGGTACCTCTGCGATGGAAACAAGGATCGTGAGCATAAGATCACTCATATATTTTATATATATTACTCGTAGAAATATGCTACCCTAGAAGAGCATCTCCAAAATGATATGAGAATCGTCGTGGGGTAAACACGAGAAATTGGTTTGGACTTTGGAATGGACAAATGCGTCAAGATTCATGTGAAACGTGGTCAAATCCGAGATGCAGTTGGTGACCATGAACTTGTAGACAGGAGTCCTATTGGACACATTAGCACTGAAGGGACATACGAATACCTACGCGTCTAAGAGCCGCATCCAGGATATAATATCAGCAAAGAAGGCTCTCCAAAGCAAATGCAAATATCTTGTTCGCCAGATTTGGTCGCTTGAACTGTCAGCGTTGAACAAGATATCTGCGGCCAAATTCTTGCCGTCCCAGTTCTACTTTATTCATTTGGGATGGTTCTTAATGATCAAATTGCGTGCCGCCCTTATACATGGCCTAGATTGTCGCAAATAGGAGAGGTCCTCTTCTGGCACTTTGAAGGAATCAAGAAATGGTTTAAAAACAAGCGTTTTTTTACAAAGCCGCAGAACAGGCGGCTGGGACCGTAAACCTGCCCTGCCGAACACTTCAAGTAGGACATAGTCGATCGTTGAGAATAAATAGTGCTGAACTGACTGGAACAATATGCCGTCACCAATAGTCTTCATTGAACACACAAGACCTGACAAAGTGCTCGTTGGCAAACGTAAACAAACTATGTGCGTGACCAAATTTCCGGCTGCAGTCAAATTTAACATTAGAGTCGAGGAAGTTGGAAAAACGATAGATATGAAGACCTTAGAGAGCAGCTACATCGACTGGACTGAGGATATTTGGTTAGAATAATTGTTCTCACCATCGGTGCTATTGGAAGTGCGACGCCTTTACTCGCCAATAACCCTCACGCCATACCCGTGTGTCAGGAATATGCCGTGTCACATGTCAGATTGATGCAGAGAGCGGTAATCCTTGGGTCACTCCATGTGCAAGATACACATGAGGTTTTCCCGGGCCTTTGTTGTGATAGCATCGTGCACGTGGACGCTGCGGTTGTGAGACGTGGCAACCCGCGGTTCTACTGAGAATCAATTTCAAATAATATCTAGAATAATTACTCGGCAAACGATTTTGTTGACTTAAATAAACTGTTGTTGTATTGAAACATAGAAAATGATTAGTTCAACATATATTCCGTAGAGTCAACAAGAATTTTTTCTAATTCAGCAAAACTATCATGTTTATGCAATAAAACTGCTTTTCTTCTGTTGGAAGAGATTTTTTCATCGCTGCAGGTATCAAAGATCATTGAATAATTTAACATTTTTTACAGACAATTGCGTTGATCCAAACACGATTGGCGAGTTTCACTGAAAAGGAAAAAATGGTCATGGCGAAATTAATTTCTCGAAACGTGCAGATGGTGAAGGTAAGACAATTTATTTATATAAAGATTTTATATATGATCATTTTCTCATTATTAATATTATTTGGGATGGGAGCATAAAAGCTCTTGATGCTTGTGTAATCCCGTTGCGTCTCTATGTAGGCCTAAGCGTGACACCAGAGCCCTCTCTGTAAAGTGAGAATCGCAGTCACGCTGTTCTCCAATATGTCTTAATCACTGATGCAGTCACTGCCTGTGACTGACAGACGCTCACTCACATTCACGGGGCAGTGACACAGTATATGGATAGCTTTCTCATTATCCTTGCAATGCAGGCGTCAGAGCAGCCTATCCGCGAGCCCTATCTTATGCCTGTGATATTCGAGGTTTCTATGCCCCATCCGAATTTCTGTAAGGACTTTGAACTTTCTTCTGCTGAGCTTGTGTATTCCCTCCGCTCGCTTAGCCTTTAGATAAGAGCTTATAAGTATTTTGGCCCGTCGATTCCTCCAGTGGGTGACCTGCTGGAAATGACTACAACAATTCTGAGACAAGTAAGGTGTTCTCTTGAAGCTACGATTGCTAGCCTGTCCGAGATTTCATTGCCTTTGATTCCACGGTGTCGAGAAATCTAAAGCAGAGACTAGTCTCCCGCCATATGCCAACAGCATGCGGTATTTCCGAACGGTTACCCATCCAAGTACCAACCACGCCCGACGCTGCTTTACTTCACGGATACCAAATCAAAGTCTCGAAACATATTTTTAAGCCATAAGAGAAGATGGAAATTCATTTAATCAAGAAATCAAATGCAACTTTCTGAGAGGAGAGGACATATACAAAATCATAGAATGTTATTCTGATTTTGGGTACCCTGATCAGATATAACAGAAGACTCTGTTCACCACACGCAAACCAAGAAATCTACTACACCAATCGATTTAACTTATCAAATCTTTGAAACACGTGGCAACCTGAAGGAGCTGTAGCACATCCACGGCCTGAGTATGGCCAGCTGGAGAGACAAAGGGGGAGAGGTTCAATGTTGGCTCTTTTGGGCCCAACCACTCTCCTCCTGCTATCACCTCTTCTCCTCCTTCTACGTCCTAGTTTTTTAAAATTGCATGGGAATTCATTTTGCGTCCAAGGAGTAGCAAGGGAAATAAGGTTGGTAGCCCCTGCAAAGCCTCGCATGCAGGGGTATGACTAATCATTCGGGAAAGGCGCATAGTATCCCGGAAAGATCGTTTTGACATCTTCGTAACGCCAAGGTGCCAAAGTGCCCTTGGCACGTTCACTCTGTAATCGAAGGCTTAGGAGCGCGGTCACAATGGATGTCCTTTCATGGGCTACCACGCGAATGGAGGGCTGTTTCTTACTCGCTATGTGGGCAGTAGGTCTATCTCTTGCACAATCCAAATCTATATGCTGGTCCGAGAGAGAACTCGATTCAGGGATACAGTAAACCTGTGTAGCCTCGGCTCTTCCACCTTTCTACTATTAGCCCAGTAACGTTAGGTTTAAACCTCAGAAAACTCTGCCTATGAATCGATTTTGCTGTAAACTTTTGCATTGTGTTTCTATTAGTAAGCAATAAGAAGTTGAAGAATCAAATATTGGCACTTTTTTAAAGATGAAGCTTTGATATTTGGTATAAATATTGCTGACTGCATTAGAAGAATATAAAAAACGATTTTCACCCCAAATTATCGTAAAAACACCCTTAAATAAAAAAAGAACCCCTGAAATATGGTTTTTTGTCATTATTGTGGAAATGGTTAATTGGAAAATAATTATTCGATGCATGCGAATTCTTCATACAATGTCCCACAATACTATGGGTCTTAATTTTTTGTCCTGGTATGAAATGTTGAGTAATTAAACCTCGAAGTTAAAGATCAATTTGATTTCACGCGTTTAACGCTCGGTTTCTGCATAATATCTCAAAACTTAGTACTTTTTCGACGAAAAGGTACAGGACTAAAATAGTGCACCATAAAATTCTGCACAATTTAAGTAAAATACATTTTTTTCAACAACCCACCCCTTTTTGAGATATCAGCTACGAAAGTTACGTGCGAGGCGCGCGGCGAAATTCACCCTCCACTTCAAGGGTAAATTATAGACAAATTTTGTACCAGGACAAAAAATTTAGGACCCATATCCTCGTTGTACATTGTATGAACTATTTGTACGAACAAGCACTTTCTTCTTCCATCAACTCGTTCCGAGATAATCGCGGAAAACCATTTTGGGGGAGGGTTCTCCATTCTTACGAAGATTGTTAAGATTGCAATAACATGGTTAAATTGTTACATTTTTAGAGAATGAATTACAATTCATTATTGTCACATGTTGCGGTTGCTGGATGTGAAGTAAAATTTGGAAAAAATCAAAATGTCTGCTTAAAAATGTTGAACATTTGTAATTAACAAGAAAAAAGTAACAGCTTTAACACTTTGTATGATAATGTGCTTTGCATCATTCGGCTGGAGAGTTTCCACACTTACAGTCTTTGCGGTGCAGTTGGCGCAAGCGTCTCAGTGACATTCTATTTCTATATAACTTTTTCGTAACAACATTAATTATTTTTTGCTTAAAAATATTTGTAGGTATTTTTTCTGATCCATTTACCAATAAAAAAGTCCACTTAAGCGCCTCGAAAGCTCCGAATATCTTCATATCTTAAATAATTCATAATTTTCTGTTCAAATTACTAAATAATGATAAGCGGCGATTTTTGTTTTTTTAACTTTTTATTGCATGCATAGGCAACGGCAGAGTTTTGTGAGCTTTTGCCTTTCAAACGTCTAACGTTACTGGGCTACATACTGGAGTCATGCATTCTAGGAAAGCCCGTTCGTAGGGATCCTCTCTTTCCCTTAAGGGGACCTTCTCCTGTAACACGTCGAAAAATGGTCGTTTTTGACGATTTTTTTTAAATCTGAAAATCAAGCACACATGAATAATATTTTTCATATATTTGATACATGTTCGAAATACAAAATTTTTTTTTTCATGAACAATAAATCCAAAATGGCGGACTTATGTAAGGTCGCGTGTGACAGATTGAGGCGGACGGATTTTTTGGGGTACACGCTGGAGCCCAAAGTTCTTAACACAAACATACAAGCAATTTTTTTTCATTTTTCAGCAAACTTTCCCCGAAGATATGAATGTCAGAAACCGAAAGGGATTTGACTTGATGGTGTAATAGTTATAATCAAATTAATAATATTAACAAATATAATAATGATAATAATGATAATAATAATAACAATAATAATAATAATTATAATAAAGTTCGTCTCTATGGGTTTGCTTTCGACCATTGTAGCGAGAAACTCGGAAATTCTGTCACTAAACTATATTTTCAGAAAATCGTCTTTTGTGCTTTCATGCTTTCATTATCTATTTTTTTACCCAAGTTTTGGTTGAATCATCCTTTCATACTGCCCTTTTCCACATTCTCTATTGAATTATTTAAATTTCTCGCATAAGACTCTACAAGTGTATCTGTTTTACAGCCAGATGCCTATTGCCTTCTGAAACATTTGCGAGCGGCGTCTGGGAATGCAAATAATGTGAATAATCAAGAATAAAATGAGCAGCCGAATTGATTTGGGTCCAGGCGTCCAGGATGAGGATTGGCCGCTTTGAGCGTTGCGAACTTGAGCAGTTCTCTTGTCACGAAACAGACAGCTCGAATACACACGTGTATAGTTTGCAGTTATTCTTAAATACATTCGAGAAATTCTCTTCTTATCAGCTTATTCTTTAATCGTTGAAGATGTTCCAGCTTTGATCTGTTTATATCAAGGCTTATTTAGTACCTTTCCGAAATTCGACTGGAAAGAAGACTCTAGCTTCATTGAGCTATTCGGTCGTCAACTGAAATGGCCTTCATATTAAAGCGATCATAATAATAATAACTGTATCTCATCCTAATATAAACTTTCGTATTCATAGAGAATGCAGCTTGTTTGATAATGAAGAGTGATTATTAAAAACAAATTTCTGAGTAGATCAAAAGATAGGGTGAAATACGCACGCAAAAGTCCGAGCCGCTCGCTTTACAGCTACATGGCTGCCCAACTTCTCACGTTCGCAACGCGAAGCCTTCTTCTGCAATCCTTGGACCATATCCTCGACAACCGCAATTCCAATCAATAAATTGAGCTATTCTTCATAAACAATAATCTTCGTGTGAACCGTCAAAAATGTTAAACAGTAAATTAAAAATCTCAAGCAAATTGAAAATCTTGTTAAAAATTTATTCTTGAACCGAAAAGTCCCAAGTACTCTAAACTATAGATATCAAGAGGTCTATTATGGTACCGCATTTGCTTTATTAGTTTGAAAATGCAACTCTTCATAGTAGATATGTCATCCTTCTTGCATAAAATTGTAACTGTTTGGATTAATAATGATCTATTTTCAATCAAAGAAGTTATTTCAAGAAAGGAACTATAAACACATTTTTATCCCGCATTTATTTTATAAGCTCCTAAACTTATAATTGCAATTCAAATTATGAAGAAAATTCATTCTTGCTTCTACAGAAAGATGAAAAGTGAATAATAATAATAAGCTTCTGCTCCAATTGAGCTAGCAGGTAATTATAATATTTCTATAATTAAAAATTAGAATCAGTACTTATTTGAAGAAATACAGTTTGATAAGGTGAAGTAAATGTTTCACGTATTAAGTATTTAGTTTTTACTTCTTTCCCGTTATTTATTACGTGCCCCTAAGGGGTTTCATAACTTCTGTTCCTCCACATTGTTACGTTGCAAAATTTTGCAACTCAAAAAAGATATAATTTTCCTAAATTTTGGTTCTATTAAATTATCAAGTTTCGTATTTTACTCAATGATGTCTCGGAAACTGCACAGTACTCCACGACTAAGGCTGTAGTTATAAGAACCTTTATTTTAGGAACTGATTTTGTTCTGTTTTCTCTGATTTTTTTGTAATGGATTCTGGCCGACTCTGAGGTACATCTGGGACTTCAGGATTCCTGCATGAGGCTAAGAATACACGACGGACTCAAAATACTAAGTTCCAGAGTCATTCAAATTCTCCCGCCTGCAACAATGCAACCAATCATACACAGCGACGAGTACGTCACACTTCAAGGAAGTCACTTGTCGAGATGCCAATTGAATTTTAGGAGTATTCTAGACTACTTCAAAAATCCAAATTTGACTTATCCACCTGGAGTAGAACTCAACAAAACTTCTGTTGGGAAGTTTTATTTCTCATTTCCTTAGCATGACTAGTGGGAACTATCAATCCCAGCCCCGGATTATTACTGCTGGGATGGTTGGTACCAGAGGAGATCCTTTGCTGATGACGAGAAGAATGTGGGCTCCAATGCATCGCCAATGGGTCTTACCGGAGAGAAAGATGATAATTATCCATCGATGATGCTGTACAGTTGGATAAAACACTATGTTTTCGAGGATCGAATAAAATACTGTGGTAGCTAGCACCCAAAGTATAGGTACGACTCTTAGGCCCGCACGTCACGTATCCAGCCGCCTCGCCATCTGCACCAGTCAGCGCTCGAGCTATACGAAGGGGAGAGTGAACAAAGAGACGAGCCGAGAACACGCCGAAAATCGTCCTTCTTCCCGTGGGTGCTTCCCGAGACCCAAGGTCGCGCAGTTTTGTGTCATTCGAATACCATTTTTGTAAATTCGCGAGTTTTGTTTGCCGGTGGCCAATTCACAACGAATATAGACTTGGAAAATCATCGCTGTTCTGTGCCTACGAATTTGTCCGGTAAGGCTTTTGTTCAAACAGACGCAGTTGGGACAGTTCTCTCAGAATTTTTCAAGGCGAATCATGGCACGTGGGCGAATCGGTGTTCCGAGACTGGGCCTGTTATCAGAATCAGTGTAGAACTAAGTATTTTCTTTTGAATATGATTTATGTTGTGGGCTCTCCCATAAAGTGTACCGATTCCATGACCCCTTTCAAAGAATATAATATGTAAATTTGACGCTTTGGATCCTGACCCTAACCTCTTAGTTCCACGGTGACCCCTTTTGAGGGATAAAATGCTATTCCTTCTTGATTTTGACTCTTAGTATCTGACCCGTTGAATTTCGACCCTAACCTCTAAACTTTGATGATGACCTTCCCCTGATTTGAGAAACGTCTAGTTTGATCTTGCCCTTTTTCTCGATTTTGACCCTTAATATCCGACCCTTTGAATTTTGACCCTCACCCCTAAACTTTGATGATCACCTACCCTTTTTCAAGAAAGGTCTAGTTTGACCTTGCCCCTCCCCCTTTTTCGAATTTGACCCTTATTATATGATCCTGCAGATTTGACTCCAACCGCTGGAATATTGAGGATGGCCACCACCACTTTGAGAAATGTCTAGTGTGACCTTACCTACCCTTCCGATTTTGACTCTTCCGACTTGGGCCTGATTGATTATGACCCAACTCCGTAATTTCGATTATGTACTTTCTTTGACCCCCCACCTCTTTCCTTTTATTCCGCCCTATACTAGCAATAACACCCTAATCAGACCCCCTGTGATTCATGTTGAGAAATATAATAGGAGTCTAATGTTCAAATCATTGAATCGGGAAATGTTTATTCAGTATCTAAATATGATTACGTCGTGGAGTATCCTAACGGAAGAAGTCTAACCGCTGATAGGTTAGTCAGGATAGCGTTACTGAATTTGTATTGTTTGATTAGTTAGACTACTAGGGATTCTTTTCTTGTTATTGAAATTCGAGGTCACTCCTAGGGATATAATGTTGTTGACTTTTGAGTCTCAGAATTAATGGATATAATGTTGTTGACTTCCGAGTCTCAGAATTAATAGATTTAATGTTTTTTAACTTTGGAGTCCAAGGATTAGGTATTTAATGTTATTGACATTCGAGTTTGAGACTTAAGGAATTACTGATGATTCATTTAAACTTGATGGTTCAGTATTTGGTGAATATTTGTGTAAATAGTTTGAGAACTGGTTTTGATTTATCTTGTAAAATTCTAAGTTAAGAATTCCTTTTTGGTAATACAGAATGTCGTAACCTTAATTTGAGTTTCAAATTGGTACCAGGAAGATTTTAAACAACATTCAATAAACCATGTGTTAATTATTTTATAATAATTTATGAGGATTTTTATTATGCGCAACTGACCACCCCCTCTACTATCTACCGGTATTCCGGGACTGAGCTAGCGAAATTGTCCGGTATGCTGTGCCTTCATATCGTTCGGATCTGAGTTTAAATTACAGTTTTTCTGCTAAGGTTTTCGAGAATTTTTGTGAATTAAGAATTATAGAGTTTTGCTAATTCTTGACATAATGGCTTAGAGTCTAGTGCTCTTGGAGGTCATGTTTGAAAATTTTGAGCTTATGGAGTTATATAATTTAGCTAATTCTCGACATGATGACTCAAAGTCCAGTGTGCTCTGAAGTTATGTTCAGGAATATCGAGTCTATAGAATTAAAGAATTTTGATGATATTCGAGGTGGCTACGTAAAGCCTGGCGCCCAACCTAAGTTTTCCTTTTTTTTGAGTTTAAGAGTTTTTGGACTGCAGGTCCTAAAAAGCACAGAACCGAAGGGAGTTATTAATATTGTTTTTTTATTAATAATAAATAATCATCTCGAATCATACAAAAATTTACAAAAATTTTCTTTTTTCCTCATAGCCTGTTGTAAAAGGGTATGGACTGAATAAGCAATAATTATAGTAAATCTTTATTTATTACTATACTTCTATACCGATAGGGACGCATGAGCCGACATGCTCATTCTATTTCAAGCCTCTCCTTTCAGAGATCATCAGGTATTGCCCTACTTTATGCCTTCTGTTCCACAAATTTTAAAGTTAAAATGAACGAAAATAAACAACGCAACCTGCTTTACACATAAACGTCATTCCTTTTCTTTGTGCCTTCCTGTTCACATTACAATGTGCTAAAGTTAATTTTTTCGTGCTAAAATTCTAGAAAGTCGGATTTTTCGGTCAAAATAAGAGGACGAAAGCGAAAAGCAGATTTGGAGCACGAGCATCGGCGTTCGGAAAAAAGGATGAAAAGGTTGAGGAAAAAATTGACGAAGATCCATCGTGGAAAACGTAGGC
The DNA here is from genome assembly GCA_011762715.2 of Neuroterus valhalla. NCBI lineage: Eukaryota > Metazoa > Arthropoda > Insecta > Hymenoptera > Cynipidae > Neuroterus > Neuroterus valhalla. Next base: position 4,792 of record WSXT02223312.1, on the reverse strand, counting down.
TAATTTTTTTCAAATAATTTTTTCACAACGATTTATTGTGGTAAAATCTGAGTTAGGCTCAGCCATTTGATAGCTCAAGGCTAGCGCGCAAGCCCACATTCCCACATGCGTTCAAATTCTGAGTCAGGCTCAGTAATTTGATAGTCATAAGACTGGCGCTCAAGCACGCATTGATTGAATCTGTATTATTACAGACTATTCATCAAGCCCTTTATTCGACAAGTGGAACAGTTCGACGGCATTGATCCACAGCTTGCACTTCTTTAGCATTGGGGCCGTCGACTCCTGCTCACACGGGGCCTGCCATTACTTCTGCCACCGTTGGAGCTGGCAATATTACGGTGCCATCGCAAGACAACGGATCAACTTCATCTCCGATCTCTGACCTGTCCAATCCATTCCCTGCTCCTAATCCAACTTCTGAGAAACAAAATGTTCTTGATGGAAAGTTCTTGGAGGTCATTGGTAAGCGTATTGTCTCATGGTAAAACATTTCAAGAATATTGCTTTCAAATTTAAAGTTGATCGGAGCAAAACTCACAAAGTTATACACCTTTCTGAAACACGAAGACAGCGTTCGTATCACCAGGGCTGATGAAGAAGCAAAACGATGAAGCAAGCATGCTACGATCCAAAGTAGACTTGAAAGAGAAGAAGCTAAAGACAAAAAAATTGCTACGGGAGATGCCCTTTATGGAGCTCGAATCGATGATTCAGTGTTATTTCAAAATTCAAATTCATTTTAGCTTTTTCACAGTTCAAAACTTTGAACGCGTTTTTCTCAAAATCATAGTTTCGAAGTCGGTGTTTACTCTCCTGAAAAAACTACAGAACCGATCGTTCTCAAATTTGGAACACACTTTCTACATACATATTACCAGGGTCCAACGGTATTTACTTTTGATTCCGATCTATGCTTCTGGAGAAGAACATCTTGGAGATGCTCTGAGTATTGTCGAGAGGTACACACGAGAAATCGGTATGGACTTTGGATTGAATAAGTGTGCCATAATTCATCTGAAACGTGAATGAATAGCGGGTATAGATGAAGTTCCTGAGCTTGTTTGCCGAAGAGCTATAAGCAACCTTAGCGCTGAAGAGACCTATAAATACCTGGGTGTGCCTGAAAGCCGCATTTAGGATACAATATCAGCAAAAGAGGTTCTCCAAAACAGATGCAAACACCTGCGCCGACGAATTTGATCGTCAAACCTGTCGTCTTTGAAAAAGATATTTGCGACTTACATGCTTGCCCACCCAGTTCTACTCTATTCGTTTGGGGTGGATCCATAGACAAAGAACGGGGTCAGGGCCCTTGACATCACTACGCGCAAGATGATGCATATGAAGAAAAGATTGCACTTCAACTCGTCCGTTCTGCGCTGATATAACCAAATTATCCTGAGTACTATTCATATCATCGCGAACGGTAGAGATCATCTCCTGGCAATGGTCAGGAATCACGAAATGAGTGGAGATGGAGCGTTCCTGTACAAACCGCAGAGCAGGCAACTGAAACCCTTGACCTGAAACTCAACATCAGGAGTGAGGACAGTTTATTATTCCATCAAGATGCCTCACTTCTAAAAGCAGAGATGAGGAGAGCGAGGGCAAAAAACTCCCTTTAGCAACATGAATACAAGGTAATGCACGGAAACTTTTACAAAATTGTGGAAGATCAGACCTTGTTCCATGAGTCAACGTTTTCTTTCCTTAAATCATCTGGTCAACTTCAGGAACAGAGAGTTCCATTCTCGCGTGTCAAGGCGGTGTGATTTTTAGCTTAGCATACCCTAGAAGCATATTACGACAAGATGTTTCCAGCGATTGGTGGAGGGCGTGTCATTAACTCCCTGAGCGCCTATGGCATATACTATCGAATTGCCCTATTCACGCAGGAATGACGTATTTGTACAGACATAATGCTGCCTTAAGAATGCTTTACAACCATCTTCGTCGGTCTTATGGTGTTGGCCGCGACCCTGCTCTGCTGTACGTTCCAAGGGAAATGGAGTCTATTGTTGAGAACTAGGAGTGCCGAATCTACTGGAACTACAATTTCTCGACCAGAGCCCCTATCCGACACACAAGACCCGATATTACGCTCCTTGATAAACGTGACTAAACTATGTTCGTGATCGAATTCTCGGCTCCGGCTGACTCAAACATCAAAGGCAAGGAAACTGAGAAAAATCAGAGGTACAAAAATCTCAGAGAGCATCTACAGCGGCGTCATTGAGGAAATACAGGTAAAATAATTGTTCTCATCATCAGTGTTCTTGGAGGTGCGACGCCTTCACTGGTTAGTAACCTGAAAGCCATACCCGTGTGCCAAAAATATGCCTTGGCACTCGCAGGATGGATGCAAAGAGCAGTCAAACTTGGGTCGCTCTGTATCCTTAATACACACGAGAATTTCGCCGGCCCTTTATTGTGATTTTTTCGTGCATACGGTCACTCATTTCACGATAGTGAGACGTGGCCATAGGTGTATTTTAACACGGTTTAACTGGGAGCTTGCGTAATTTTTCCTGAATGACAGTACATGGATATCTGTCTCATTATTCTTGCAACACAGGCGTCAGAGGAGCCTATCCGCGAGCCCTATCTTATGCCTGTCATACCTGAGGTTTCCATGCTTCATTCACATTTCTGGAAGGACATCAAACTCGTTTCTGATGAGATTGCGTATTTCCTTCGCTCGCTTAACATTTAGATTAGAGCTAATAAGTATTTTGGCCCGTCTGCAGCCAGTGACCATTCTCCACTCCTTTTCATGTTCCGCGATCAGCCAAGCTTTGATTTCTTCAGTGACTGACATGCTTGAAATTACTTCAACAATTTTGAGGCAAGTAAGTCTTCTCTTGAAGCTTATTTTGCTAGCCTGTCCGAGATTTCATTGCTGTCGATACCACTGTGTCGAGAAATCTAGAGCAGAGACAACGTTGTGTGGGAATTCACAGGAAATATGCTTTCTAGCTTCACAAATATATAACAATTACAGAATTTTATTCCACGATTCTCATTTCTGTTACCCTGATCAGCTATAACAGAAGACTCTGTTTACTATCTGCAAACCAGAAAATCGACTGCACCAATCGATTCAACTCTATTCGATTCAAATCGTCGAGAAAAGTGGCAACCTGAAGGCTGGAGCACATCCACGGCCTGAGTATGGACAGCTGGAGAGACAAGGGGGAAGAAGTTCAATGTTAAATCCTTTGGGGCTAAACCCGACCCCTCTCCTCCTAATATCACCTCTTCTTCTCCTTCGTCTTGGTTCTTTGAAGTTGAATGGGAATTTATGTTAAAGAACAATGAGTAGCAAGGGGAATAAGGTTAGCAGCCTCTGCAGAGCCCCACATGCAGAGGTATGACTAATTATTCGGGAAGGGCGCATGATATCCCGGAAGCATCATTTGGACACTTTCGTACTTTAAAGGTGCCAAAGTGCCCTTGGCACGTTCACTCTCCAATCTGAGGCTTAAGAGCGTGGTCTCAATGAATGTCCTTCCGTGGGCTACCACGCGAAAGGAGGGATGCTTCCTACTCGCTACGTGGACCGTAGGTCTATCTTGTGCCGAGTCTAAATCTATATGCCGGTCCGAAAGAGAATTCGACTCAAGGATACAGAAACCCTGTGGTGCCTAGATCCCCCCCTCCTCTCTTATCCCATACTAGAGACATGCATACCAGGAGAGCCCGTTTATAGGAATCCTCTCTTCCCCTTAAGGGGAACTTTTCCTGAAACGCGTCGAAAAATGTTTAGTTTTCGACGATTTTTTTCACTCTGAAAATTAAAATACACATGAATCATCCTTTGCATATATTTAATACATGTTTGAAATACAAAAAAAAATGTTTCCATGAACGATCAATTCAGAATGGCGGACTTATAGAAGGTCGCATATGAAAGCTTACAGCAAACGGATTTTTGCTTTACACGCTGGAGCCCACAGTTCTCATGCCCTTTTGTTTATCTCTCATGTCCTTTTTATAAATATCCGGCGTATTCTCCAACATAAATTATTATTGTTATTATTGTCATTAGTATCATTAAAACATCGAGCTAAACCCCTTACAGAGTAAGTGCAACTTGTCTCACGCACACTCATGAAGACAAAGACAAGAGCGAAGTCAACGCGATCGGCATGCAATTTCTGCGTGATACTTGTGGTAAAAAGCTTACAGACAAAGTGAGTAATGAGTGGATTCTCGAAGAATGTGGCGTAGAAGAAACGCTGTTTGGCGAGAGTGAAAGAAATTTGCTGAGATTGTATGGTCACGTTGAGAGAATGGATGAAGAATGATTAACAAAGCAAGGGTATCTAGGTAGGGCGAATGGTAGCGTACTCAAAGGCAGGCCAAAGAAGGAATGGATAGAATATGAGCGAAGAGCCGTAAGAGCACAAGAGCTAGTATGAAAAGATTGATCGATATAAAAGAAGCAATTGTTGTATGTCAGGATGGGGATGTTTGGAGAGCAATTGTATATAGGAAAGAGAGTGGAGCCTGAAACGAACGACTTTGGATACTTATTGGACCGTTTAAGGATATGGCTTGATGGATTATTTTTATTGGCCTCGTGAAACTCTTTGTACAGGGTGTTTGCTAGAGAGAGCAAAGAGCGACCTGTGCCGGGGCGATGTTGCACAGGACGAGTGTGTCGTTTGAAAGCAGAAACAGGCTGAACTTACCTTTGCTGTGTATTGTTTTTATCAGGTCTTACCTCTTATGTTGCGGAAATAGCCTCGCGTATATTCATTCTGCTTAATAATTCAATCAAAGCCTC
>WSXT02223290.1:0-16778 GCA_011762715.2 Neuroterus valhalla | reverse complement strand
GGATTCTCTGCCAATATATACATATATTTCCAGAGTTATCAAATATACCCCATTCCACAATTTCAGAAGTAACTGACCAATTCACCACATTTTCAATTGAACAATTTCTAAACTAGCCCCCCTGCACATTTCTTTCTGGACTCTGCCTACTTTTAGGCACCAATAAATAAATTTTGAAATTGCAAAATTACCATATTCTCAATCCTAAATTTGTTTAACTGACCCGTCTGTAAATTCGTTCCTAGTTTTCCTAAATCTTTTGATCACTGAATTATAAATTTCGAAATAGCTAAATTCACCATATTTGCGATCCTGGGATTTATAAACTGACTTGCCTGCAAATTTGTTTATAATTTTCCAAAGATCAATGAATGAATCAATGAATGAATCAATCAATGAATTATAAATTTTGAAATTGTCAATATTATTTGATTTTTTATTAGAAAGTTAGAGGTTATATAATTCTTCAGAGAATAATAGGCCGGGGTGTTCTTTTCGATTCTTCGCTTGATAGCTTTTTTATTGACAAACCAACTATTGATAGTAGAAGTATCGACACTCATCGAATTTCGGTAATCTTGCGAAGGGACATTTTTTACCCGGTGAGGTGATTCATTTTGCTAATCATATACATACCAGTCATTTGTACCTTTTCCACAAATAAAAAAATCTGTCCGGTGATGTGAGAATACCATTTTCTAGGGGAGAATGAAGAGCGATTCTCGAATTTGGAAACTTGGCACTCTACAAATCTGCTTATAAAATTCAAGTTTATCTAGTTTCCGAAAATGAAATCCCTCATTGTCAATCCAAATTGATAAATTTGATAAACTATGTCCTATGCAACATTATCTATACATGTTTTGTTCATCCGGTCGCAAAAAATTGCTGAATGAACAAAATCTAAAATTCCAGGATCCAAAAACTGCGAAATTTAGCAGATTTTCAATTATAAAACACTACAATTTGTGAACTAGTGACATTCTGCATTTATGCATCATTTTCCAATATATGAATTTACTAAACTATAAATTGCTATATTTCCCAAGCTTGTAATTCTTGAATGTGGAAATCACGTCCTCTGCGAAAACATTATATAATCGCCTAGTCGCAAATAAATAATGAATGAACTGAATTCGAAACTTTAGAATTTAAATATGGCCAACTTCATTAGCATATTTACATTTATAAAACAATTTCAATCGTAAACAGATAACTGTTTGTATCTTTTTATTTTCCATTCATGAATTCGCTGAATTATGAATTTATGAAATAAAAAATTTGCGAACATCCAAATTCCTGGATTTGGAAACCGCGTCTTCCGCAATTGCAGGTATGCGTTCTATGTTCATCTGGTCGATCCAGTTCAAAAATTGTATAATATTGCGCATGAAATAAATTTGACAATTTCAAAATTTATAATTTAGTGATCAGGTATCTTTGGAAAATTGTAAACAAATTTACAGGCAAGCCAGTTTATAAAATTCCAGGATCGCAAATATGGTGAATATAGCAATTTTGAAATTTATAATTCAGTGATCAGAAGATTCAGGAAAATTAGAAAACGAATTCACAGACAGGCCAGTTCGAAAATCTCGGGATTGCAAATACGGTAATTTTGCAATTTTGAAATTTTTTTATTCGGTGAATAAAAGAATTTAGAGTTCATGAAAAAATGTTTAGAGAGATCCAGTTAAAAAATTGTATAATCTTGCGCATGAAATAAATTTGGCAATTTTGGAATTTATAATTCAGTGACCAGGTAACTTTGGAAAATTATAAACAAGTTTACAGGCAAGCCAGTTTATCAATTCCAGGATTGCAAATATGGTGAATTTAGCAATTGTAAAATTTTTAATTCAGTGACCAGAAGATTTAGGAAAACTAGGAACGAATTTACAGACGGGTCAGTTAAACAATTTCAGGATTGAGAATATGGTGATTTTGCAATTTCAAAATTTATTTATTGGTGCCTAAAAGACATCAGAGTCCAGAAAGAAATAAGCAGGGAGGCTAGTTTGGAAATTGTTCATTTGAAAATGTTGTGAATTTGTCAGTTACTTCTGAAATTGTGGAATGGGGTATATTTGATAACTCTGGAAATATATGTATATATTGGCAGAGAATCCAGTTTGAAGCTTTCTTATATCTAAGTTGGTATATTAATCAATATTATCTATATTTCGATATTCATAAATAATTTTACATTCGTTTACCTGTAGAATTTGTGCGTTTGGAGATGGTATCTGCCAGAACTATTTAAATATCTTATCAGGCAATTATAATTCAAGTTTTTATTTTGAACTTTGGCAGGTCCTGGATACGTCGATAAGTAGGAGCCCGATAAGTTGGTGTCGTTAGCAGCACTGACTCGCATCGTCGGCTCCCTTTTCGTTCAACTACATTCTCACTTACCTCACACATGGGAGCTGTCAGTTTGTTCCGTAGGTTTGTGCTTTTCCGCGATGTGAATCGCGAATTTTGTGGTGCTCATTATCTTTCAAGGAATCTAGAAAAGGTCTTGGCCTACCGGTAACATATCTTAGATGTTGGTGTTGTGCGGGAAAAATAAAATAGTGACCGGTCTCGCTGTTGCTCGCCAGCATCGTCTCCTACGAGAAGATTTCAATATTCATTTTTTCGATGAGAATATTGATTTCCTCAGTCGGAGGGTAAGTAATTTGAAATTTTTTTCGATCTAAGGATTCCAAAAGACCCTGGGTTTTTGTTAGCTTTCCCCTACTCCTTAAAAAAGACCCAAAAGCAAATAACTACCCGAAGTCAGTGCCGTACCTTTCAAAAAAAAATTCTAGTCGAAATAGTCCAACACCCTTAATCGGCCCTTATCAAACGTTTATTTTCTTTCTCAACAATGATTTAATATTCCAAAATTCATTCGATTGTCAAATAAAAATTTCGATATTCGCGTTCTATGTAAAGCCAATTCAAAAAAGTGGATTCTTCAATGATATCAACGTTTAACCTTTCTAGAAAAATGATTAAACTTTTTATAACAATGTTCTACGGTAAGAAAAAATTTCAGTTTCCTCAATTATATTATTGGAGGAGTGCCAAGTCACTGGTTTTGGAACTTTTCGGCAAGCAAACTAAACGATTCTTTAAAAATTGTGAAAATTCTCAGAAAGGGTCAATAGTAGTAAAATGACCTCCTCTGGGAATCCGAAAACGAACTTGAGCTATCTCTTTCACACTATTTAAGAGGTGGTTTGGCCATATGAGTAGCCACCATTTCCCCACCTATATATATTTATGGGGTAAAAACCATAATTTTACAATATACTTTTTTTCTCAAAACCCCATGAAGATATCACAACGACAAAAATCAGGTATATACTACTCCTGAAGAGGAATATGTGTTAAATTTTTTCGAGTCATTAAATTAAGTTTTTCTAACCCAAACAAAATTATCAAACAAAAAAAAAAATTTCAAAATGCGATAACTTTGCTCAGAAAAATGGCTGCACAAAATTTCTTTCTTTGAAAATGTATGGTTTTTTGAGGCAAATAAAATGTACAAATAGAAAATGTCGATTTTCAATGGGATCATCGCAAAAAAGTCGAAAAACTCGATTTTTTCGACTTTTTGGAGGTTTTTGGCGTTTAACTCTCTACATATTGAATTCCGGCAGAAAATGATAGCACTAATTGATTCTACGGAAAAAATTACGCGAAAACCATGTACAATAAGTCCGGAATTGATATGGAACTAGCCATGAAAAATTGAGCAAATGAAGAATATCTGGAACAAACAGCATATTCCGTACTCGCATATTCAAAAATCAAAAATTTATGCACAAATAAGCAGAATTGAAGACGGCTGACTGCACCCACATTGTTTGATGTATAAATCTACTCATCTATGTTTACATGTACATATACATATAAGAATGCTTTTTACAGGTGTCGTTGCCCTAGAAGTTCATTTTACATCAGGAATCTGGTCAATTTCAGCTTAAATCGAATATCTTGGATGTTCAAGTTATTAGTTTATAAACAAAAAGAAAATTCTGAGACAAATATTTTTCAGTATTTATATGTTTATTATATGGCCAAAGGATGCATAATGTATTTTCAGTGAATTCCTAATGATGTAATAGAAATATTTATGAACATAGGGAATAACTGATCAATTATTCTCTACTGCCACAACTGCAGAACGAAGAGAAAATAAATGTTGAGTCAGAAATGTGAATTAGAAAAAAAAATTATTGCCGGATAAATATTTTTATACTGGTAAGAGGTACGTGGCAACTTACACGGAATAAGAGAACGACAATAAACTTGCTTATGCATCAATATCTGCAAAGAAGACGCATTCACAAATAGACTCTCATAACTTTTACGCTTAATTATTGCATAATCAGATTCGAAGTAAATTCAAGACATATGAATAGTAAAACATACAAATCTTATGGTTATTATGAACCAAATATCAATGGAATTAAATGTATAAAACGATACTATTGCAACTGTGCTAATGGACCGTCGCGTCGGCTGTTGTTCCTAAGTAAAGCTGCGATTATTCATTATCCAGCTCATGCAAGATTTTTCTCTATAATCCCCAAACAAGCGGAACAGTTGACTAAATTGTTTAACTTCGGAGATTAAGTAACTGTGATAGATGAAGAATGTGATGAAGATAAGAATGTACTTCATCGAAAAAGTGGCTTTTTGAATTCAATAATATTAAGCGCTGAAGGTATGAGAGTCTAACCATGAATGCATCTTCTTTGCGGATTTTAATGCATAAGCAAGTTTATTGTCGTTCAGTATAAAAATGTTTATCTGCCATTAATTTTTTTTTCTAATTCACATTTCTGATTCAACATTTATTTCCTCTTCATCCTGCAGTTGTAGCAGCAAAGAATAATTGATCAGCTATTTCCTATGTTCATATATATTCCTATTACATTACCAGGAATTCATTAAAAATACAACATTATGCATCCTTTGGCTATATAATAAACATATAAATACTAAAAAATATTAGTCTCAGAATTTGCTTATTGTTTATAAACTAATAACTGGAACATCCAAGATATTCGATTTAAACTGAGATTGACCAGATTTCTGATGTAAAATGAACTTCCAGGGCAACGCCACACGTAAAAACATTCTCATATGCATATTTACGTGTACACATAGATGAGTAGATTACTACATCAAACAATGTGGGTGCGGTCAGCCGTCTTCAATTCTTGATTATTTGTGCATAAATTTTTGATTTTTGAATATGCGAGTACGGACTATGCTGTTTGTTCCAGATATTCTTCATTTCCTCAATTTTTCATGACTACTTCCATATAAATTCTGGACTTATTGTACATGGTCTCCACGTAATTTTTTCCGTAGAATCCATAACTTCTATCAGTTTTTGACAAAATTCGATATGTAAAGAATTAAATGCCAAAAACCCCCAAAAAAGTAGAAAAAAGCGAGTTTTTCGACTTTTTAGCGCTGACCCCATTAAAAATCGACATTTTCTATTTATACATTTTAGTTGCCTCAAGAAACCGTACATTTTCAAAAAAAAATTCTGTGCAGCCATTTTCCTGAGCAAAGTTATCGCATTTCGAAAATTATTTTTGGTTAGATAATTTTTTTAGGTTAGAAAAACTTAACTTAATGAATCGTCAAAATTCACACATATTCCTATTTAGGAGTAGTATATGCCTGATTTTTGTCGTTGTTATATCTTTATGGGGTTTTGAGAAAAAAAATATATTGTAAAAGTATGGTTTTTACCCCATAAATATATATAGATAGGGAAATGGTGGCTAGTCATATGGCCAAACCACCTCTTGAATAGTGTTAAAAAGATAGCTCAAGTTCATTTTGGGATTCCCGGACGGGGGAATTTCACTATTGTTAACGGGGGGTACCCTTTTTCAGGTTTTGAAGAAGTGAAAAATTTTTCGAATTGAACTTTCTTGTGTATGATATAGGAAAATAATATTTTTTTTATCTATAAAAAATGATAAGTACGAAAATTTTCGAAATTAAAAATTTGCAGGAATCTTAAGAATTTCAAACATTTTGTCTCATTAAAATCAAGTTTTGTAATAATAATTTGTTCGTAAAAATGTAATCAACAAATTGACTTTGCAGAATAAATGTCAAACCCTTGTTCAGTAATATAAAAAACACAATTCCACAACCATTTTTCCGAACAAATTATAAAAACGCAAACACCTTTTGAAAATAAAACTAAACTTTTGCTTACCAAAGCAAAAAACTATGAAAGCACCTATATTCGCGGCAACACAATTTTATAATAAATGGTCCTGAAAACATTGATTAAACAGATTAATTCTGCGAAATTTGTGCCGACTTCTTGCCAAGCGAGCTAAAACGCGATGAAAAGTATGTACAGCTCATTGAAACACAATCTCTGGATAATTATCTAGTGAAAACGAATTTTTTGAATTAGCAAATCAATTTACAAAAATAATATCGCACTTTAAACAAATTATTCTGCAACAATAATGTAGATTTATAATTAACCGAACAGAAATGTATGAAAAGCCCATACATCTCGTAGAATCCTGATTACTCGATAGTTTGTTTTAGCAAATTGTTCAAATAAATGAATTTTGCAAAAGCAATGTGGAATGCTCGTTAAGGGACATACAAATTTATGGAAACAAAAAATTTTGTCAAATTTGTGCCTAGCGCTCTGAAATACCTATCAAAAGCACATACATCTCGTAGGATCACAATTTCACGATAATTTGTTTGAACAAACGAATTTCGCAAAAATAAAGTGAAATTGTTTTTTAGTGACACAAAACAATGTAAAGCACGAGCACATGAGCACAAATTCATTCCGAAAATTTATATCATGGAAATAAAGCCTTCTGATGAAGTTATACCCTGAATTGAGATTGTTTAAGACTTCTTGAATTTTGATTTAAAAATATTGCAATTAGAAAAAATTATTCTTTTCACAAAAAAATGGTTTATTATAAACAATTAAAATCGTTCAACTACATATATTTGTTAATGTTTTCCGAATAATAAACCGGAAAAAATTCCAGGATTCTTGATTACCCACTGAATGGCATCAGTTTTTGTGAGACGGGGTAACTCGCCTTGTCCGATCGCGATACTCCTGACTGCGTAGGTGATGTGTACGTTTCCAACAGTAATTCTGCTACAATCAGGTGTTTGTTTTATTCAAAATAATATCGGACGTTATTGTAAGGGAAGTAACCGAAAATAATTGACACTCATTGATTATTCTAATTTAAAGAAATCTCATTAATATCCTAATTTGAAGAAAAACCACTTAATATGAATTCAAATGCACATATGGACCAAATACAATGAGTTAAAATCATACAAGTACCTATAGGGTGGTCAGTTGGTCGTGGGGGCTAAGGCATGAGCTTTGGACCCACGCTACTGTCTGGTTGTGGGTTTGATTCCCGCCTCGCACACTGGAAGAGCTTCGGCGGGCCACGGAGAGTCGTGAGCCCGGTACCTCTAGAGTTCTTTAAGTTCTCCAAGTATTAAGTAGCTGTTGCTCTGGGTGGTTCGGAACCCACCGTAACTGTAGATCCCCCTCACCCCTGAGTTAGTGGTGAGGTGTGCAAAGGAATAGAGAGAAGGTTACGCAGAGACTCTCAAAACCCGTAACAGGGAGAGAGTATAAACCAATATTCCATACAAGTACCTATATGTACAACTTTTGCGTGATAAAAAAGAAGTCGCAAGCTACACTTAGGCGTTTCAAAGTGTAACTGTACAAGTAATTGCAGTACTATCTACTGAAAAGATTTTGCATACTAATTTTTCATCATTTTTAGGAATGTAAGAATGACATTGACCTAATCGTTATGTCTGAGTGAATTAGGAAAATTGAATTTGTTTTCAATTTGTCCGCCACATCCATCGGAAACATAAATAACTTCTTCACATTATCGTGGCCATGGATTCCCTTCAAATGAGCAAGTAATTTCGTATTGAATAAATGAACCTAGTACCAGCTCGTAATCTCTGGTCCCTTTCAGGTATTGGTAAATCCGTTTAACCCCCGTCTAGTCTGCTATTTCGGGTTGCTTATTGTATTGACTTAGAATTGTTACACTCGCTGCTATGTCAGCTCTTGTGTTTAAAGCTGTGTATAACAATGCCCCAATGAGCTGTTGGTACTTTTCATTGTGCTCCATCGATGGTTGAATCTGCCTGTTCTTTAGATATCTTGCCGTATCCAAAGGTATACTTGATGGTTTTGCATCGCCAAATCCAAATCTGTTTAAAATGGTTTGGATGTATTTTTCCTGTTTGATGCAATAAAATCCTTCATCATTTTTTCTTATTTCGATGCCGAGATACCTTTCCAGTATTCCTAGATCCAACAAGTTGAAGTTTGTCTTCAAAAATTCAGCTGTTTCATTTATGTATTCAGTTTTTCTTGGAGCTATTAGAAAATAGTTCACGTGAACAATAATATGAATGACTTCCTTTCCATTTTTGTTCACGTACAGACACGGATCTATTTTGCTTTGCGAAAAATTAAAATGGATCAAAATATTATTTAACTTTTCATACCAAATTTTCGCAGCTTGTTTCAATCCGTAGAGTCCTTTCTTCAGTTTACAAACTTGTCCTTCCTCTCCTGCTTCCTCGTATCCTCCGAGCTGTCTCATATATATGGTCTCTTTTAATTCTCCATTGAGGAAAGTTTTTTTTTGCGTCGAAGTATTTTATGATCATCTTCCTTTTACCTGCGAACGCGAGTAGAACCTTGTATGCCGTTCGCCTCACTGCAGGTGTGAAAACTTCATCGTAATCTGTACTGTACTTCTGTGAAAAACCTCGTGCTACGAGCCTCGCCTTGTACCGGTCGACCGCTCCATCGGCATTCTGCTTCGTTTTAGAGACCCATTCGGAGGTAACTATCTTTGCGTCCTTCGGCTCCGGCACGATGTCCCATGTGTTGTTCATCAATAGGGAGTCGATTCCCTCGTCCATTGCTCTTATCTAATTTTCCTTATCAGTCCTTGACAAGGCCTGTTTTCTGCTTCTTGGATCTTTATTTGAAACAGTTGTCAGTTTGGAGATTCCCATGTACCTATCTGGCGGAACACCTTTCTTGGTTCTCTCAGACTCCCTGATCGCGGGGGGTCCTGCAATGTCTACCTAGTTAGAATTTCGATCATCCGAGCTGGAGTCTGCAGATGCTTCTACTTCGTCGTTGGAATCTTTCGATTCCTCCGTATTCTTCTCGAGTGCAAGATCGAAATTTGCATATCCTGGATCGTTTGAAACTTGATGGTTTAATTTTTCGAGAAAGATGACGTCTCGACTAATTTTTATCCCATATGTTCTCTTGTCAATCAGTCGAAAGCCTATCGACTCTTCCGAACATCCGACGAATATCAATTTTTCTGCCTTGTCGTCTACCTTCCGACGTTTTTATTTTGGGATTCGCACGTATGCTTCACATCCGAATACGTGCAAGTTTTCGACGTCTGGTTTTCTGCAGTGACATAGTTCGTAAGGTGTCCTCCCTGTTGTCCTTGTAGGTAATTGGTGTTGAAGAAAGTTTGCTGTATTTACTGCCTCAGCCCAGTATTTCTTCACGAAGTTGGCATCTAATAATATGCATCGAGCCATTTCCAGCAGTGATCGGTTTTCCCTTTCGGCCACTCGATTTTGCTGGGGCGAATATGCAGCTGTATACTGCACTTTAATTCCTTTGTACCTTAAATGAATCTATAACCCTCTATTCAAATACTCCCTTGCTCGATCCGACCTTAAACACTTCGGGGTTTTGTTGAACTACGTGTTAGCCATTTCCATGCATTGTTTAATTACAGCAGTTGCCTCATCCTTGGTTTCGATGAAGTGTACCATTGTGAATCTCGAGTAGTCATCTATGATTGTCATGACGAAACCTTTTTCTTCCGGGAGTTATTGTTTGCATTGGCACGCAAATGTCCGTGTGGATTAGGTCTAGAGTAGCCTGTGTCTTTGTTGCACTTTCCTTCGTGAATTGTTGTCTGGGCATCCTCCCTTTAACGCAGCACTCGCATACCTCTCGCCTGTCACAGTTGCTCATTGTTATGCCCATTGCCAGCCCTTTCTTGACGAAATCTTTATTAGCGTTGTGGTCCCGATGCCCGAAGTGCCTATGCAAAACATGTTAATAATTATCTTTATGGTCGGTGTTTACTGCAGCTCACCCTTTTCGACAAGGATCTCCAACTCATATAAATCTTTCGTGTCCTTTCCAAGCCGTGCACAGGCTAGGACCTTACATTCTTTGATGACTTTACAGTTGTGGCCTTTGAAGTTGAGTTCAAATCCTCCTTCCGTCAGTTTCTCCACCGATATCAAATTTGAGCCGAAAGTTGCGACATAAAGCACGTTCCGGACCTTTACTGGATGTACCTGGCCGCCGATAATGCATTTCAAAATTCCTGAGCCCATGCCCTTTACTTCACTCCTTTTTTTTTACTGTCTGCCAACTGTAAGTAGCCTTTCTCGTTGGGGTCGAATTCTGTGAAGAAATTCCTAGAGCTGGACATGTGGCACGTTGCTCCTGAGTCGATGAACCATGAATTTGGATTGCTTCGCACCGGGTTAGCATCAAAACACATTTCACTGAGAATCCTCTCTGATGCGTCAGCCTCTCTACTTTCTGTTGCCATAAAACAAAATGCATCCCAAATTTCCTGAGACTGTGTCACTTTATTGGCCTTCTCCTGTTTGTCCTTTCCTTCTTTCCATTTTTTGTACTGGAAGCAGTCTTTCTTGAAGTGCCCTGTTTTCTTACAGGAGTAACAAGCCTTTTCCTTCTGTCTTTTATCCTGATTCACTTTTCTATTCACAGTTTTTGATGCTGCTTCACTGATGCTTTCGAAACCTTGGCCTTCCTCACGTCTTTTGTATTCGTCAATTATTCTTCCTTTAACAAAATCTAGAGTAAAATCTGTCTCGTTTCTACTCTCTAAACTTGTGATTAATCCATTGTATGAGTCCGGTAGGATACTAAGTAAGAGCGAAGCTCCTAATTTATCCTTCAACTCCTCTCCTAGAGCTGCCAGCTTCTTTGTGAGCGTTAACATTTCAGCTACGTGGTTTTCTACATCACTTTCTTCTGCTAAACGAAGTCTAAATATTCTTTTGTACGAAAATATCTTACTAGACAGCGTCGCCTTTTGGTGATGTTTCTTGAGCTTTTCCTAAGCTTCACGCGCACTTGTCGTTCCTCGCATGTGTAGCAACTGATTCTCCTCGACGAGAAGTCCGATTGTTGCGCATGCTTTATCATCTCTTCTGTTCCACGCAGCATCTAATGGAGTCGGCGCGACTTCCTTGATTACATCCCACAGTTCTTCTCTAATAAGCAGCAACTCCATTTTCTGGCTCCATATAGAATAGTTTTCACTTTTCAACTTATGCACACTTGTACGTAGAAAATCAGCCATTTTTATTCCTGATATACTTTCACAAAGATATTTAACTTGCTTCACTGTCATTGTCAAATCTTCACTGTCCACATACACCTTATGTTTATCTGCACTTTGAGTCACTTTTTGTCACTGTATTTCTGTCACTTAATCCAATTGTTCATGCACTAGGCTCTGGGCTCATAACCCGTTGGAAAATTCGTTGAAAACACCATTTAAATCACGTTTATCACATATGTATTCTAATGAATAAGCACAATGGTTACATAGAAATATAAAGTATAATTCACTGCGTGGCTAGTGTATAAACAATATTGTTTTTGAACTGACTCTCATGAAAGTTATGTGTATGTGTATTGAAAAAGTGTACTTAACAACTGTATAAGAAAATCTACAAAGTTTGACGAAACAATTTACGCCCGTGGGTGTCTGGCTTGACGGATCGCACCGAACTGAACTGGCCTTACTCCCTTCAGGTCATCGACCCCTTGAAGTGAAGAGAAGTCCCCAAAAGTACTGGATGCTGAATCTCTCCGCTTAGAAGTGTTCTATGGTGTGCATATTGTCGGTGTATTCCAACACGAACATTTGAATAGGGAACAATTAGACGTTGGGTGATCCCGCTTCATTTTTTGTAACATACCTTGGTACGATCGAGAGAAATTGATTTTTCGTGCTTCAAAGGTTTTTTGAGCCGAAATATTTTTAATTCCGGGTTCTGATGAATTCTGTCAATCGAAACATTATGAGTTCCACTTGAATCCACAAAAATACACTCTGGTGGTCTCATTCTTGAGAACTCCGGAACCGATATTTTTATATCTGGGAATTCAGCTTGAAATCTTTTGTGCAAACCCTTGAGTGTGTACATCAACATTCTTGTTCGAACTTGTGTGATTTTACCGTTTTTATTTTTAATGCTGTTATAATCCTTCACCCCTGGCTGCGTACGACTCGATTCATCCATTAGTCGTATCGGTCGGGCGACGCGATGTGTTGGGACGTGTCGCGATCAGGCGAGGCGAGTTACCCCGTCTCACAAAAACTGATGTCATTCAGTGGGAAATCCAGAATCTCGGATTTTTTTTCGGTTTATTATTCGAAAAACATTTTTAAAAATGTATAGTAGAACGATTTTGAATGAAAAAATTGAGAAGGTCATCAAAGTTCAAAATTGTTTATATTAAACAATTTTTTTGCAAAAAAATTGTTTATAATAAACAATTTTTTTGTAAAAAAATAATTTTTTCTAATTGCAATATTCTTTAAATCAAAATTCAGTAGGTTTCAAACAATGTCGTTCTGGGTATAATTTCATCAGAAGGATTTATTTTCATGATATAAATTTTTGAAATAAATTTGTCAAAAACACTCTTTTGTTCAGGTCGAGCCTATCTAGCACGGCGCCTCAGGTAGGTCGGCGCCTCGTGCTTCAGGTCGAGCCTGCACAGCCCATTGCTTCAGGTCGAGCCTATCTAGCACGTCGCCTTAGGTAGGCCAGCGTCCTGCGCTTTAGGTCGAGCCTGCCTAGCTCTGTTGTTCCAGGTCGGCGTCTCGCGCTTCAGGTCAAGCCTGTCCTGCATAACTTTCCAGGAAGTATAATTACCCTTGCGAGTAGTATGCTTTCAAGAGCTCAGACGCGCATCGAGCCAGGTCTGCCCTGTGCACCCTACCTTATTTTACTTCACAGTTGCTGCTCTGCTTAGAGTTCAGAGCGCCCTATTTGCTGTTATTTGCCAGGGTATTCGAAAGATCCTGAACCGGGCTTTTGAGGAATGGACTGCCGGACTGGCAATCAGCAGCTTCGAGTCGTTGAATGGACATTGGAGTGACTTCTTAAAATACCACGTAGATCTTATTAACCACTCAGAAGCACAGAATAGCGAGAACTTCATCCACGATGACTATTCAGCGGCCGAGGAACTTTACACCACTGCCAAGGGTTGACTGGATGATGTAAAGACCCGCTCTGAGACCGCTTCCGTTGGAGCTTTAAGTTCAGTTCCAGGTATCCGAGGATACCTGGCTCTAGAGTCTTGCTATGATCAGCGACGAGTTCTGGCACACGAACATCTCAAGGCAATGTTCATCATCAGGGTCCTGAAGGAAGAGCCGTCAGCAGGGATTCAGCGGCTATTCGATGAGCTGGAATGACATCGCAGTCAAGTTGCCTCCCTCGGCCGTCCAGTCACTCATTGGGACGATTGGTTCGTCACAGCAGCAAGCCTCAGCATGGACCCCAGCACCAGGCGTGGTTAGGAAGAGGAAACCAGCCGAGCCGAAAAGACCACAGAACTGTTCACGCAGAACTTCCCGACCTACGAGCAGCTCACCACCTACCTCCAGCAACGTTGTCTGATGCTGCAGTCGATCAACACAGGCCGTGCTTCTACGATCATCGATTCTTCGCGAGCCCGAGGCCGCCGCCGCGCCCTCACAAGCTTTGCGACGACCACTGATGCATTTGGTCCCTGCCCCGCTTGCTCAGAGCCGCACTACCTTGGCCACTGCAATTGCTTGAAGAAGAATCACAGCGCCTGGAACTGCCCATCGGCGTCGTCGAGCAGAACGTGTAGCGGGCAACACCACACACTGATCCACGACGGGAAGCGCGTCACAACGGGCTCCCTTGCGGCTGGCTCCGAAAAGCGACCTCGACACCAGATGACTGCGGCCGCGACTACAGCCCCGCTTCCTGCCAGCGAGTCGCAGACGCAATGCTCTGAATCTAGCCAAGATAAGATGCAGCAGATATGACTAGCCGTTCTGCCCACGGCCCAAATCAACATTAGGGGCGGTTGATGCCGCAAGGAGGAGGTCCGCGCGTTGCTAGACCCGTGCTCGGAGGCTACTCTTGTTAACATCAACATCACCAAATGAATAAGTGACGGCTTCGAACGAATCGACATAGGTGTGGCCGGGGTTTCGGGGTCGACTGTAGTCTCTGCCCGTCTGCGCACCTGCCTGCACCTCTACCACAAGTCTCTAGACACCCCGCTTCGCTTTGAGGCCTACGGACTTCGAAACATCGGTATCATTACGTCGTTCCTGCTCTTGCGGGCCGAGGCAGCAAATCTTGCCTAAGGACTCCAGTTGGCCGAACCCACGTTCGACACTCCGGGGGGAATTGACATCGTCCTTGATGCCAACGTTGATGGACACTCAGGCACCATGTCACGAGAGACTAGTCGAGCTTGTGCAGCGCTTTTGGTCACTGGAGGAGGTACAATTGGGCTTCCCGAATGTGCATGGCAGATGCTGTGTGCAAGCGCTTGTTCACTTAGGGACATAGGCGTGACCCGAACGGACGATACATCTTGCCGCTTCCTCTCAAAGCGGACGGAGCTTCTCGCCTGGGAGAAAGTCTGGTCGAAGCTCAGGTCGCGCTGGAAACGATGAACCAACACATGCGACGCATGCTCGCCCACGCGTACATACAATTCATGGAGGACTACATCAATCACGGCCAAATGCGGCCCATCACGCCAGGAGAAAGACAAGACCGCCAAACGCTAGTATGCTATATCTGCCACCACGGGATTTGGCATTGGAGTGACAAACGGGGAAAACTACGGGTGGTGTTCCACGCTTCCCGTCCAACAACCAGCGGATACAGTCCTAACGACGTGATGTATGCCGGTCTCAAGCTCCAGAATGACTTCGCTACCGTGGTCGACGGTTGAAGAACTCGCCGAATCGTCTTCTGCGCTGACGTCGAGATGACGTTCCGACAGATCCGGGTCCGACCCCAGGACGTCCACCTCCAGCGGATCTTGTCATTGCGGACCATGAGGCAACTCTGCAGAGACGAGGGTGTCAATCTTCCCGAAGCCGTCGACGCAGGGACCTGTACGTCGACGCCTTCCTCAGCGGCGCTGACGACATCGAATCAGTGCGCAATCGCCGCGATCAACTAATCACATTTCTCAAAGCGGGCGGCCTTGTCCTCTAAAGGAAACGATGAAGGAGGTAGACAGGACCAGGACAGCGGCTCCCTCGACCAACGGGCTCTCAACCATTGGCCCGCCGACCATCAGCAGGGAGATCAACCGCTCACGATAAGCGGCTCTCAACCTCCTAACGCACCTCGACACGGCGGGCGGCACGCACATCATCACCACGAATGAACAGATCCTTAACCGACTGCTCACGGCGGGCGGCCGTCTCATGTTCTCGTTCGGGGAACGAGGCGGGCGGGATGTTGGATCCATGCGCAAACCTCCCAATAGCGTGTCTCGCTTGGTCATCCCCACTCTCTCCTCCGAGCTCTCTTCGCGTTACTCTCATCACAGTCAGTACGCTTGTAGCCTTTGCATGAGCAATACATGGTAAATAAATAGTGTTGCAGAGTTTTAACCTGCCTGGACCATTTGAACCTAACTCAACCTTTCAACACATAGAAAGTAGAGAAAATGTGTAATGAGAAAAGTCCTTTGTTGGATGATATACATCTGCTTCTTCAGAATAATGTAAAAAAGTCTGCGCAGCATATAATTATATTTATTATTTGATTTCTTGTATGAACTACAGAGCATAGAAAATCCAAAATATAAGGTTAAGAGATTGTTTCTTTTCAAATTCATTTGTTTTATATTTTTGGAGTTTCTAAAAATTTGTTCAAAATTCAAAATATAAAATTATTCAAACCAATAAAGTGGTTTTATTTTAAACCAGCAAAAATAGATATTCTACGGGACAAAAATGCTTTCTTAATTGGGAAAAACTATTTTTCGAACACATTGTTGAACTTTTCAATGCAAACAAATTAATTTCTGGCAAAAACCGTTTTCATTTTCAGCAAAATAATATTCAATAATTAGATAAATCAATGCAATTGATTCAATAAATCAATATTCAATAATAAGTTTATTCCCGATTAATTATATATAACCTCGCCCTTTGCGTTGTTTTTTGGATCCACCTTATATATATATATTTCTTGTACATTCAGTTTCTTGGTTGGCAACTTGATGAAGATTTATTATTTATTCATCAAAAACTGATCTCGGGTTGTATTACCCGGTGTATAATCACCAGCCACGGACATAGTCAAGTGCCTGGTGAAGTCAAGATGGTAAAAATTTTGAAATATTAAAACAAAGTTCGAAATTTCTTGTGCAAATATTTTCTCAGGAACAATATCAAGTTATTGGTTTGATATAAAGTTCGTATCATAATGATGTTGTCATTACACAGCAGGAGAGTTTGTTAAAGGCAATTTAGGTCACCTCTGGATGCTTTTTTAGAGCTACCATTAGAGCTATTATTATTATTATTATTATTATTATTATTATTATTATTATTATTATTATTATTATTATTATTATTATCATTATT
>WSXT02223279.1:0-16779 GCA_011762715.2 Neuroterus valhalla | reverse complement strand
CGCGCTCGACTCGAGCGAACAATAGGTGACCCAAAGAGCAGGTAAAGGGCTAGATGGGGAACCATGAGGTAGCTTTAGGCCAAAAGAAGTAGTTAAAGGATAAGGAGTTCGAGAAAAGGTAGGTCATGAAGAAGGAAATCGTAAATGGCAAATTCCAAAATGTGGAGGCGGAGAAGGAAAGGTGAAGAACAAAGATATCAAAAAAGGAAAAAATCTAGAAAGACGGAGTATAGAATTCAAGACCATGGATAGAAGGATTGAGAACTATGGAGAAGAAAAAACGTGGTAGAAAATGGAGGGATAAACGATATAGAGAGCGAGAAATGAACGCTGAAGGAGGGAAGGATCAAGAAGTAGAGGGTTCAAAATGTAGGAATGTAAATGGAGAAGGTAGAGAAGAGAGACATTAGGAAAGGATAAAATCAAGAAGGGAAAAGTAAGAAAGGAAGGAATATAATGGAAGTGGTGATGAGTATGAGGTTCAAAGAGAACAGAGAAAATAGCAAAGTCATCTTTATTCTTCTTATTTTTCTAAGATATAAGATCTTAGGTCTTGTGAGTGCAATAAATTTTCGATTTTTTTACCAATATTGGAGAGATTCTCCATGAGATCCTGTTATATAGAAGAGAATAGAGTCCTGATTTCCGTTTCAGTCTGTGAACGAGTTTTTGTGTTTTACGGTCAGCCTTGATGATAGATAGTAAATGTCAGCGCAAAGGGACTACCTGGATTCACACTGTACCTATACGTCCCCTGTATTTATAATTTACGAGTTTTTCCTTTATAAATCTCCTGAGGATTGTGGGTCGCCCGACGAGTGAAAACCCTTACCCTAACTCGAACCCTATCTCACCCTCTCACAGATTTCTTTTTTTTCGCAGCACCTTGCACGAACTCTCGTTGTTCGGAAATTCAATAAAACGTGTTTAAATAACTACTGCTGTCCTGAGCCAAAATTTACAGTCCGTTCATCAAAAAGAGCTTTCGTGACGCCAAATCGTTATTTGCGAAAACGTCCCTAAATTTGTTGGTCATTAATTAAAAGTGCAAATAAACATGGAAAATGAATTTCCAATTCAATTTATTAATATTTATATGATACCAACTTAAAACTGGATGTAATCCACTTTTCCAATTTACATATCCTAAAAGTCGAGCAGGTGGAAACCCAAGAGATCTTTATCTCTTCCTCGATTATTCTGATTATGTCTTGATTCTTTCATTGTTTACCTCTTCTATCTTGACCTCTTCTACCTAAACTCTTTTCACCGCACTCATTTTTTTCGATCTCTTCTTTCTTGATCTCTTCCTTCCTGCTTCATCTTTTCTATCTTTTCCTCCATGTTTCCTTCTTTTTCACGGACTCACTTTTTTCGACCTCTTCCTTCTTGATCCTTCCTTCCTGCTTCATCTTTTCTATCTCTTCTCTTGACTTTTTTCTCTTCGACCTCTTATTCCTAGACCTTTGTTCTAGTTATCAACCGTCTCCATAGCACCCTTGATCCCTTTCCCGTAAATTATTGTCCCTAGACTTATCATTCCTTATCTCATCTTTCTTTATCTTTTATTCCTTAGGATATGCTTTCTTGTATAATTCTGATTTTACCTCTATTTCCTTGACTTCTCCCTACTAAACCTTTTTTCCCAAGTCCTTCCTCTCCTCATTTTTTGCATTCTGTATTCTCTTTTCTATATTCCCCTCCTTGAGTGATATTTTTGTCTCTTTTGTCTTAACATCTTACATTCTCATCTCTTTTTCAGCGAAGTTTTTCTTTTCGACCTCAACCTTTTATAATTTTTCACCCTTGAATTTCTTGTAGAATCTTTCACCACTCCTTCAATTTTACTTCTTATTTTCCGACTTCTTATTCCTGCAACCTCTTTTTTTAAACCTGTTTTTCCTTGATCTCCTATTCCTAGATCTTATTTGGTTTGATTGTTTTCTCCTCGTTTTTTTTCTCTTTGCTAGTTTCTTGACTTCCTATATTTTGTCCTCCCCTTTCTTGACCTTATCCTTCTTGGTGTATCATATGGTTTTTCATACTTCAAATTTTCCGCAAAAATATATGTGTGTAAATAAAAGGGAGAAATGGAGAAGGACAGGTAAAAGATATACGGCAAATAATAAATGAGCCAAAATACCATAAATCTTATTAAAAGAGAAATAGAGGTTGACAAAATATTCTTATGGATGGAGGGAGGAGTGACTAGAATTGATGTAAGGAGAATGGATTAGGTAACTGAAGAAATCTATTGGGATTATAATAAAAAGAAGAACTGTTAATATCGGAAGGAAAAGAGGAGACATAGGAGCATACAGTATATGAGATGGTCCAATGGTTGAAAATGAGAAAGGGAAAGGAAGGCAAGAGAATATAAGGAAAATTTTAGATAAGGATAGAGAGTGGAAAGAATGGTTAAAAGAGGTTGAAAGGTTGGGAGGTGTGGGAGTCGGAAAATTGAGAAATTCAAGAGAGTCAGACAGTACAGAGCATGATACATAAAATGACATTAGGAAGGAGAGTAAACTTGGACTAAGGGAAAGGAAAAAGTGATAAAAGAGGAATGCAAGAAGAAGGAGTTCAGGAGGCAGTCGATTAAAGAGAAAAATATCTTAGAGAAAGAGGTGAAGAAGAAGATATAAGGAGGGAATTATTCTCAACATCTGACTTTTCTTCTTCTTTTTTATCGCCTCCTTCTTCGACTTTTGATATTCAAAGTCCTTTCTCTTGCAACTTAGTCATTTTGAACCCATCCTTTTATATCTCTTCCCCTTCGATATTTTTCTTCTAGACCTACTTCTGAAATTCTCCCTCTTCGAACTCGTCTCGTTTGACCCTTTTACTTCTTGATTTTTCTTTTCTTCACCTCTTTCCTTTTGACGTTACAAATTGACCTCTAATCTTTCGAAATTTTATATTTTATCTTCTCCTTCCTTTAAATCTTCGCCCTATACGTATCTCTGCTTCATCGCTGCGTTCTCTATATTTTCTTTCTCAACCTGTTCTTTCTTCATCTCTTTTCTTGATTTGTTTTACTATTGACTCTCTCCCCTTGACCTCCGTTTTTTTGACCTACTGTTCCTTAACGATTTTTATTTCTTACTCCGGCTTCTTGTATTTTGCTTCTTGATTCCCCCCTTCTTGGAGTAATCCTTTTTTACTTCTTCCTTTTTCACTTCTTCCTTTTTTAAGTCGATTCGAAAACATGGATGTGAGATTCCGACTTTTAAATTATTTTCATATTTTTTATCTCTTACATTGAAAACACATTATTTTTCTACGAATGGTAATTTCATCTCCATCTTCCCAATGTATTTTCAATGTTTTTGAATTTTTAAAGGTTTTTTTATCTTCGACTTCTGGAATCGTATGCCAAAGTTGAAATTTATGACATAGTAAAATTTTTCATACCCAAGAACATTCGTCAAATATTTATACAATCTTTAACATTCAAAATTGTGATAGGTAGAAACAGGCAGTCAGTTACTAGGAGAAAATTATCACGCTGATTCAGAAGTAATTTTCTCTTCTACTATAAAAGGCAATATTAGGAAATGAAGTTCCCAATTCCTTTGCTGTTATTATGCATAATTAGTGAGTAAATCTTTTTTCTCATGAAAATAATCATAAAAATATATGTCTCTTTTGATTGAAAAAATCATATTTATGCAATGCACCCCACTGGAAATACATCTGGAGAACAGATATTTTGCCCAAAAGTTAGAAACATAATCAAGTAGCCCAATTTATTGTTTCAATCTTCTTCCTGTACGATCAACGATTTTTAAAGAGAATGCAAAAAGCTAATGCAACGTGGTATATAGAACAAAAATCGTTTTTATGTAATATGCTTCAGAATATTTATTCAATCGGAATAAACCTTGCATATATCTTGTAGATATTGTCAAGCAGCATGGTTTATTGTTAATGTACTTTTTCCATACGACTCACATTTTCCGAAGAAATATTTAGGAAGCTGAAGCCACGTGGCCTCTTTTTGTAACAAAACCAATTTTACGTTTTATGATTTGAAATATTGAATAAATCAAATAATATCCTGCATTAAACTTGAATATATTGACAAGCAGAATATTTTGTTCTAAGTACCTCTCTACCGTACGAATAGCAGTTTCGGAGAAGTCCAAAAAAATAACGCCACGAGTTTTCTGGATTCTACCTCAACCCTTGAATTAATTATTCTAGATCTATTTTTATGATTAAGTTATTATATGTTCTATTTAACAATATATGCATAGAATTGAATCTGAAAAATTTGTTCCATATGCTTCATTCTGCCGAAAGCGTGAAAAATATTTTTTGCTACGATTTTTTGAAACGTACACCTTATCTTATCTGCAATGCCTAAGACACACAAAATTGTCGAGCGAGTTTTAGTTTCTATACTAAGAAATATTCTGATTCAAGATGGAATTCTTTGTAAAAAATTTCGATAAATGCATTAGTAAATCAATAGGAAAAGAATATTCAATTTGTAAACACTTTTTTTGCAAATTAGCCGCGAGATCATTTCTATTCGTAACATTTTCATTGAGACCTGAAGGAAAAAGTTCAAATTCCAGCTATCTCTATGATTTGGAGGGAGTACTTTGATTATTTTATTTTATTACATTCTCATTGTGGATGAGAAGATATTGGTTTCATTCGAAAATTGACATTCGCGGTTTTTTTGACATCTCCACGTTTTGAGACTCCCTGAGTCCGAAAAAACGATTTTCACTAAGCTGTCTGTCTGTAGTCTGAAGTCTATTATCTGTATACTATTTTGGATGAAGAATCAGAGAGGGGGAGCATTTTGAAAATATTTTTGACAATTTATCCTTATCATTCTTTCGGTAAAAAAAATTGTCAGAGTTTTTTTGGATCAAACTTTTTCGACTTATTTCCAAGGCTCAAAAATGGTAAGTGCGGTTTCTTGCATTAGGTAAAAAGTGAAACATTTATTCTTCATTATCTTTTTCTGATGAAAAAATGGTTATATTTGGGGCATTTTCGAAATTCAAATATATAAACGAAAATGAGAATTTTCAGTCAAAAAACACAAGATATGAAAAAAATTTCGGAGAAAAAAATGTTTCTTTTTGGGAGCCTTTCAGGATGATCCTTAGAACTTTCGAGTTCTCTCAAAAAATCGAAAATTCAAATTTTGGTCGCATAAAAAAAAAAAATAAAAAGATTTATTTTTTGGTCAAAATATGTAAGGTCCGGGATAATATAAATGAACTACAATCGTGCACCGAAAAAGATATACAAAATTGGTAAAATGAAGTTTTTATAGCACAAGTAGTTTTTGCTTTATTTATAAAAACGCATAAAGAATAAACGAAAATGGATTTTTGGACAATTGACACAAGCTTAGGAAAAATCAAATAAACGAAAGTTCTTTACGGGGAAAATAAAATAAAAAATTTGAATTTCTAGAGGAACCACACTACATGTGGAAAAAATCAGGCAACAAAACTTCACCGTTTCGGACAAACTTTGATCGAGTGCACAGTACGAGATACGCGGTGAAAATGTATTCGTGAAGGCCGGAGAAGCTTTAACAAAAGAGAATTCATACCCATCCAATTAAAGTAGTCAACATTTTTATTTCGAGTTTCACAAGCTGTTTATATACTTATAGGGAGGTACACAGGCCGAGCGCGTAGCGCGAGGTAAATTTGCAACCGAGCGCGGAGCGCGAGGTGAGATTACCATCGAGCGCAAAGCGCGAGATCCGGAAGACCCGCGCCTCACGCAGCAGGCATATCTTTTTTATTACTTCGAAATCAGTGATTTTCCATGGAAAATGTTAAATAAACTGGAATTTTCTTACAATCGTAAATATATATTAAAGTCCATACCACTTTTTATTTGAAGACTTGAGCATAACCGGAAATCGTTCAAAGAATGTTTTCCTTTTTTTGAATAACAGAAGATTCTCAATATGCAGCGCTACGGAATACAAAATTTGAAAAACGATGACCTAACCTGATTTGAAGTTTTTATTTTGTCTCCTTTGGAATATCTCCTAGGGAATATTTAATTTAAATAGAACATTATTTCCTGAACACAAACATAGTTCATAATCTTCAACAACCTTATCCACAAGTATCAGGTATCGATAAAAATTTGAACACGCCTTAGAATCTGAATAATAATGATAACTTTAATTATTGTATGAATTATAAAATTTGAAACATCAAAGATAATAATTTCTTCGAATTCACTGAATTCTGGAGAAAAATCTCAACATAACCTCAAATTCTTCAAGGGATGGTTAGTGTTTTATAAAATCTGTACCAATTTTGAAAAATGGAATCGAACACGACATAAAATTGATTAAAAATAAACTTGTATATTTGTTAACTATAGATTTTTCAACAAAAGTACATATTTCCTATTTTGGGACTAGGAAAGACCGTTACTAGAGAAGAATGTGGGATTTATTGACTTCAAATAATAAATATGAGGAATAATACTGATCTTGGAGATAGGAGATTCTTTCTTCAATAATCTTCTACTTTATTGACGGAAGCCGGTACAGACTCCATAGAAGTTTTACGATTTCTTGAACAAATGTAGGTTATTCTGATATTTTTCCTTTTTTTATAGAAAGCACCAACAAAATAAAAATTCAGAGAAAAACTGACATAACCTGATTTGGAGTTGCCATTTCTTCTCAAGTATATTTGAATGAGAATATGTAATTGAAAGAAAATATGATTTCTTGAACGATAACATTGTTCATTATACTCACCAATTTTATTTATAATCATTGAATAACAATGAAAGTTTGAATGCACCTAGGAATCTGAATGATTCAAATTTTCCATAATTCTAAAAATTAAAGATATCACTATTTGAAATATTCGCCGAAAACATTTCAATGTTGCGACCAAAAATATCCCCAAACCAGTATCCTTCAGGACCTATACCAAGTCTCGCCAGAAAACGCAAGTATAACCAAAAATAGTATTGAATTCCGAATCGCTTTTGAAAACCAGAAATTTCTTGATAAAAGTGAAAACTTCTCATAAAATCGCTGACAAGATGAATACTCAGAAAAATGGTTGAAGTCAATGACTCCAGATGATGTATCTAAAGAATGATGAAAATCTTAAATATCTAATTATTTTCAAAATAAATAAGACGAATATTGACTAGAAATCACATGGTACTCTGAAATGAAAGTCTACCATGTGTTGACTAAGACCGAGTGGCGGCGCCACCCATGTTCGTGGGCTACCCGTCAAAGTACACGACAAAAATGTACACATTGATAAAGTTTGATTTAATAAACAGTATTGCATGATTATTTTGGATTTATTTCATGAAAGGAATAAAAATTATGTTTTTGGGATTCCTTAACATTAGTGTCAGTGTTGAAAGTACTGTAAACCGCATATAATTGAGCCGCAAATCTGGATTACCTAACAATCGCGCGGAAGACAAAACCTGCGAAATTGTTTTTTTTTTTTTTTGCGCCAAGCGATGGGAAATCTTTTAAACTATTTCTGGCAAAAAGCAATTAGTGAGGAGGTTACAAAGTAATATAATTTGGATTCTAGTGGATAGATTTGAGTGTTTTGTTCAAATTTCCTCTTAAATCAATTGAATCGATTGAAGATTCTTAGGAATCTATTTAAATTTCCTGAAGTATTTTACATATTTTGAAATCTTTTGAACTTACTCGAAACTTTCAAGAATTCTTAAAAAGCCCTCTGAATTTTCGTCCGTTTTAGAATATTTCATACCCTTCAAAAGCTTCGAAATCCCCTGTAATTTTGTAGAGCTCTAAGATATTTTTAAGAATCTCCCAGCTACGCTCAAATATTTGAAAACCTTTGTTTTCTTGTAAAATCTCTTCATAAATCATTAGTAGTTTCCAAAATTCCCGAGAATCTTTCAAATTCTTTGGAATACTTTAAATGATTCGAATCTGGTAAAAATTCTTCGCAAGCTTCAAAATAATCATAGAATTTTTTGAAAGGGACACCTATTTTGCAGTCTCAACAATTATTTTAGAAACCCGTGGCGAATTTAATGAAAATTTACTGAAAATAATATTATCTTTCTTGAAATATGGTGAACCAACCTTCGTAAAATCTCCGTGAGATCTTTTAAACCTTCAAAAACTTCTTGAAATCTTCGCAAAATCTTGCAGGATCTCTGAATTCTTCATTAAACTAGATATTGAAATTTTTTGAAATCTTTGAACTCTCCGAAATCTTTGGATTTTAATATATTTTTCTATCTCAAAAAAAAAACAGTTCTAAGTTTTCAGCAAGAAAAAACCTGCCCGCTGCGCGGGCACATTCTCATCGCACGCTTCGCTCGCAAGTTTGAGCGCGCCTAGGGCGCGCGAGTTTCGAATCTCGCGCTTTGCGCTCAATGGAAATCTGACCTCGCGAGTTTGACAAAAACATGAATCTTTCTATTTTTAATCATTTTTTGTGCGATCAAAATTTGATTTTTTGATTTTTTGAGATAACTCAAAAAGTTGTAAAGATCATCCTGGAGGGCTACCGAAAAGAAACATTTTTTTTCTCCAAATTTTTTTTCATATCTTGCGTTGTTTGCGTGAAAATTCTCATTTTCGTTAATATTTTCGGATTTTGAAAATTTCACAACTCCGACAATATTGTTTTCACCAAAAAAAATCATGGGGATGATTCGTTCTACTTTTTACGTAATACAAGGAACCGTACCTACAATTTTTGATCTGGAATAGCTGGTTAACGGACTCTGACGTTATCGAGTTCACAAATTATTTTTCATTATTTTTTGTGCGATCGAGAATGGAATTTTCCATTTTTTGGGGAAATTCAAAAAGTCGTATCCACGATCTTGTTGGCCTCCCAAGAAGAAACATTTTTGCTCTTTAACTTTCTTTTCAAGCTTGCGTTATTCGACTGAAAAACCTCATTTTTTAAAATATTTTTAAATTTTGAAAATGCCACAACTCTGATAATTTTGTTTTCATAAAAACAATCATAAAGATAAATTGTTTCACTTTTTACCTTCTACAAGAAATCAAACTTACGATTTTCGAGTCTTGGAAA
This sequence comes from Neuroterus valhalla, assembly GCA_011762715.2. NCBI lineage: Eukaryota > Metazoa > Arthropoda > Insecta > Hymenoptera > Cynipidae > Neuroterus > Neuroterus valhalla. Next base: position 7,711 of record WSXT02223279.1, on the reverse strand, counting down.
AAAGTCCATATAAAATTTCCAAAATGCTCCCCCTCTATGATTTTTCATTCGAAATAGCTGGGTAATGAACTCGACTCGTCTTTTCGGTCCCTCAAAATGGGTGCCAAAGCATGATCATAAATGATAATTTTTTTTAAAGTTACCGAGACCACAGATTATCTTTGATTATTTTTTGTGCGATCGAAAATGAAATGTTCGATTTCTTGTGAAAATTCGAAAAGTCGTATTCACGATCTTGTAGGGCCACCAAGAAGAAACATTGTTGCTCTCTGACTTTCTTTTCAATCTGGCGTCATTTGGCTGAAAATTCTGATTTTCTTTTATATTCTTGAATTTTGAAAATGCCACAACTCTGAAAATTTTGTTTTTATCAAAAAAAATCATGAAGATGAATTGTTTCACTTTTTACCTTCTATGATAAACCGTTCTTAGAATTATTGTATCTTGGAAACAAAATCCAAAAAAGTGCTCAAAATGTTCCCCCTCTTTGATTTTTCATCCAAAATATCTGGTCAACGAACTCGACCTGTCTTTTTGGTCCCTTGAAATGTGTGCCAAAGGGCAATCCAATGCGATCATTATTTCGAAAGTCATCGAGTACACATATTACAGACTACAGACTACAGACTGCAGACTACAGACTACAGACAGACAGACAGTCACCTTCGTGAAAACCATTTTTTTCTAACTCAGGGGGTCTCAAAACGTGGAGATTTCATGAAATACGCGAAAGTCAATTCTTACATAAAACCAATACCTTCTCATTCAGAATGAGAATGTAAAAAGTAATTTATAACTACCAGCTTATTTTTTAATTTGAAAATTGTATTTTCTATTCGGAAATTCAGTGTTTGCATAAACAGTTTGAGTTTTGAACAAAAAGCTCAATTCGATACCAAAATAGTTGAGTTTTAGACAAAGAAGTTCGATTCCAACAAAATGGTTAATTCCACAAAATACATTTTTTTACGAATTTTCACTTACATATGGTAATTTCAAAATCTCAACAAAGAAATTAATTTTGCAAAAAATAGTTGTACTCCCCAGCAATTGGTTGAAGTTCTGACGAAATAAGTGAATATTGAAACTAAAATTTTTAACGTAATTGATTTCAAATAAATTTCAATTCAAGATCAAAGAAAAAACTAAAAATTTCAATTTCATACTCATTCATATATATTAAAGTAATTTTCCAATAATATGTTTCCGATTCCATTGCCTTTAATCAATATCACTTGAATAATTAGCTTTTTTTTTGAGAAAATGGTTCACAATAAATGTACTATTAACATCCAAAATAAATTGAATGAATATTTTTAGCCGTACTTATTAGTTTGAGGAATTTTGAAAAGGAAAAATTTTTTACATTTTGCCATGCATTATTTCAATCCTAGCCCCCGTAAATGGGTGGCGCCGCGCCTCGGCCCTGGTCAACTCTCGTGACGCCAAAAAATTAATAATTGACAGGAATATCTCCCTCGGATATTTCGTAATAAGATGAAAATGATTTCAAAGTCGATGTTTTCGGGTGTAAAATGTCAATATATACCAAAACTTCTTCGGAAATTCCCAGTATATTTCATAAAGCTAATCCTGGCTTCCGCTTGAAAACGCAAGCCTAACCTAAAACGGTTCAAAAATTGAAAATCTCTCCTACAAGCTGAAGATTTTACATTCAAAGGACATGGTCAGTATATGGAGTGTCAGCAAGAACATTACTAATGAAAAAATATTAATATAATGACAAAAGATCATAAACCTGGCGTATAATAATGATCTATAATATCTTATGATTCTTGAGATATGGAAGACAAATACTAAAGAAGAATCACAAATGAAGTATGACAAAAATTATTTTAGAATGTAAATCTCATGGCTGACCCAATTAATTATTATTGAAATCAACGGTTACCCGTAAAGGATGACAACTCAACCTTAAATTGATTCATGTTCGGAATGGCCGATTCCCGACTGAGAACGATAACATAATTGAACAAAAATGCCATAAAGTTACAGTGATGAGGAGAGGGAAGAAGAATTTTTGAGAAATTCATGAATAGTAGAAGATAGAAATTTATGGTCTTTGGGGAATCGGGAAAAAAGGGGACAAGTGGAAAATTATTAAAAGAAAATAGGAAAATCAGGATATAATGGATGTTATATAGAGGGAATATGGATTGTGGAAAAATCTGAACAGATGATAGGGGATAACGGGAATTAGAAAGAAAAATTTAGGCTGTGGGAATGTGTAGAGGAGACATAGGAGCATTTATGAGATGGTTTTATGAAAGAAGCCAGGAGAGCATAAGATGAAGAGAGGATTTTTTGTGAGTTCTAGTAGGGGAAATAAGATAGACGGAGAGAAGAATGGTTTGAGCAAAACAATTTTTAGTAGTTGAAGAAGAAGAAAGGAGGAGTATGAGGAAACGGAATGAAAAGCATGAGTAGGAATAAAATGATCGGAAAAACGGGGGATACTTCACTTGAAATCATATAAGGAGATATTTTTATCTTATCATTAATGCCCTTATTTATTTGGAAACAGGTTTTTCTTGCAATGTGTTGGGCTCTCAAAAAATGTTAGCGGAACCTCTCTATGCAGTTGTTTCAAAACAGTACAAACCTGTTTGCCAAGTGAAAGGTGTCTCTAAAGATCTCGATGAAATTATAGACCTCTATTTTTCAACTGGTGAAAAAATTTACATCAAACTGAAGGAGTGTAAATCCAAATCAGCGGATGCAAAATTAAAATTAGAGTGTAGCAAATCAAAATCAGACGATGGCAAACCAAAACCAGAGGATGGCAAATTAAAACCAGCGGATGGTAAGTCAAAATCAGAGGTTGGCAAGTCAAAATCTGAGGATGGCAAATCAAAATTAGAGGATGCTAGAGCGCTATTGAAAATTCTTTTGGAAAAGATGTGTGATAAAGACGACGATCTCCAAAAAATCGCCACAAAAATAGTTGGAAAAGTCTGCGGTAAAGAGGCTGACAAAAAAAAAATTGTTAAGGATGTTATGGATAGGATTTGTAGCCTCATGCCCATACTGTGAGTATCCTGAAAATCTGATACTATCCTCTATCATCCTGACTCCGGATACTTTATTTCGAAAGTTTATTATATACTTTCTGGAGTCAATTTTTTCATTGACGATCCTATTTTTTCCAGGATGGCATTCTGGCGTCAAGGTATCCTTACTGCTATTATCAACCCCCTTACCCCCTAACCTTATCATGATGATGTTATGGCAAATTATTCTAATAATTAATAATGTTATCCCCATTGTTAACTTAGAATATAATCATGTTAAAAGTATAAATTTGAATGATTTCTGAGAATAAATATCAATTAAATGATTGACTTATTATTATTACCAGTGATCAGAAGGCGCTTCATTAATAAACTTCCCTTTATGTATTATTAGGAAGAGATAGGTACATTTTCAATGGCTACACGTTCAATGAAGGAGATTAATTTGTAAGAAATGCGCATAATGATGGGATAAATACTGGATATGAGAAAAAAGGAAGGCAGGAGGAGGTAAGGGAGAATAATATTCAGACAGGGAATGGCTAGACTTGAGGGATAATGTAAGAGAATGCGCGGAGGTAGGGAAAAGTCGGAAATTTGAATAAGGAATTTCCAACAATGACAAGGAAATCAGCAAGAGCTTGATAGGATAAAAAGGAGTCAGAAAGCAGTACAGGAAAGATAGAAAGGTAGGATCAGGAATTTGGTGGAGAGGGTTAGGAGATCGTGAATCGAAATAGGGAAAGTTGGGAAAGAGGAGAGGAGGAAATTGAAAACATAGATAAAGGAATGAAAGGAGGAAAACAAACTTCTCTGTTAAAAAGTTTTAAGGCTAGGTTCCTCCATCAGCCTCTTGGTTGAGCTTCACCTTGTCCTATGGATTCTGCTTTTGGATTTCAAATTCATCCACCTTGATTGTAGATCAATTACCGGTCCGATGTTTCTCCAAAGTATCACATAAGGTAAGTGAGATGAAATAGAAGGAAATGAGAAAAAGAGTGGGAGTAAGAGAGAATCTGCGTTAAGAGAGGAAACAGAGAGAAGTAACAGAAGATGAGAGAAAGTATTATGAAATGAGTAGGGGTGGAGTAAAGTAAGGAGAAGTGTTAAGAATTAGGAGAAAATGGGGAGTAAAAGGCTGTGGATTCATGGTTGAATGATATCAAAAATGATAATGATGCGAATAGGATAGGAAGTGAAAGAAGTTCTCAAGAAGGAAGATGCGAGGGCAGTAATGAAGACAAAATAGTATTTGTGATACCAAGGAAAAGGAATCTTGAGAAAAAAAGCTATGATGAAGGGAGAGAATAAACAGGGTAAGAAATGGGAAGGATGCTAACAGAAATCAGGAAATATCTGATATAGAAGAAAAAGTAATGGGTAAGGGATCAGGAAAAAACATCAAGAGCCGAAATTGCATAGTAGAAGGCAATCGAAAGGGGAGTGAGCAGGGGTAGACCTTATCAAACGGGAGACTTTAGTTAATAGGCATAACTTGCAATTGCGATTATTATGGTCTACCGCAGCCTGAGTGCAAACTCTTCATAGTGTAATGATCTGGAGGAGGTCCTTTATCAAGCGTCTTGCCAAAGAGATAGCATCGTATGTTTAGGTGATTTTAGTGTAAATGATCGAGATACCACGAATACAGACAGTATAAGACTACATGACCTTTCTTCTTTCTTCTTGTTTACTCAGGTTGCAATGGATCTGACTAGAACTACAAAACAGACAGCCACGAACTTGGACCTTCTATTTAATAATTGTCCATTCAAGACCTTGGACTCCTGCGTTACAGAGTTAGCCAGGGATTTATCAGATCACAAAATGAAATTGTGTGCTGTTAAACAAGGAAATTGTTCTGATAACAATATTTTACGTACACAATATTCAGTTATTGGTGTAATCCAAAGTTTGTATCGTAACGATGCTGTCACTTTACTAGACTTTGATCGCAATCTTCCTGATGGTCGAAGGAATTCCTCACAATGCGACAGATATTCAATAAAAACGCTTTCTGAGCTGCTGCTAGTACCTTACAGACCCCTAGACGCTCAGGTTGTTCAGGGCACCTCGCGTGTACATTGCTTGTAGCCGATATCAACATAGGATGAATGGATGCATGTTTCACATTGCTCCATAACGTCTAAACTTCATCTCGCAGCTCACAATACTTATGGAACATGGTTATAGGCTGCCTGCAAATTTCGGTTAAGCGGGCAGGCAATGTCGAGGATAGAAACTTTCCCTCTAACTTTTTCATGAACCACAATGTCTGGTCGATTGGCTCGGCTATGATGATACGGCTGGATAGTAACATCCCAATATTAGATGTTATCTTCGTTCTTCAAAATACGAACTAGAATGTATCTGTAGAGAGACATCCACTCTGCCAAGAGACCTGTTGATGTATCATGCCCGCTATATCATTTTGCCGGTGCGTGTAGTCTCTCTGAGCCATTATGCGACAGCCGTCAATAGTGCGCTCGATGGATTCGTTTGTTTCTCCACACAATTGGCACCTGTCAACCACGTCTTGATGTGAAACATGCTTGCGACAGTTTTTTCGTGATGAAAACCCTTTCCTGAATCGCGATCACAAACCCCCTTGTTTCCAGAAACAGGACGCCTTTTTTCAGCTAAATATTGAAAACCTCTTCATCTAATTCATATTGATCTAAGGTTTTAGGCTGCGCACCGTGGATAGCTTTTTGTCTCAATTGGCCTTCCAATTACTCTCTGGTTTCTGCCCTGAGATTCAAGGCTTCCGCTGAGGACAAATTGAAGCGCGCGTAATCGAGACGTGCGTTACAGATGGTATTGAAGAGCGCAATATCTCGCTTGCTGATGGAATAGTCTTGCAACTGTGTACCTTCCGATACACAAAGCTGCTTGACATCCACAACACCCCTACCCCATATATGTTTTGGCAAAACTATCCTTTCAATCGCTGAATTACTGTGATGCCCAAATTACTGTTAGCCCAAAAGTGTACTTAAGAACAGGAGTAGCATAGGTGTTGAAAGCCCTGATTTTGTTTTTAGATTCGAGAGAACCCCTCAGAACCAGTAATAGTTTTGCATTGGAAGCAATCCCTTATACTCGATTCGAGTTTTCAAAGCATCATCGCAAAACTGAGGACGTCAATGATGCTTGGTCAGTTCTCTTGAATTTCCAAAACTTGATCCGTATTGTAATTCGGTAAGAATGTTATTCTCATTGCAACGAGCGTAGAATTTATCTGCGATTATAGCTATCAGATACTAATAAGTCGTTGGAAGACAGACTATTGGTCAAAATTCAAATGGATTTTGAGCATCTGGTTTTTAGGCAACATATGCGGGGTTCTTCTGAGCATTAGGTTGGGCATGGAATCTGGATGTTCGATGATCTTTTGGAAACTCCTCGTCAATGCACTGTGCACACTCCTGAGGTACTCGTACTACAAGTTGGCCCACTATATCCGGACCTGGAGCTTCCCAAGTGATGAATATTTCCAAAACCGCTGGAATTTCTGAGTCTGTGATAATGGTTGATTTCAATGTCTCGATGTTCCTAGAATATATGATATCAATAACGTGGTGAATCAGCTTCCTGGTTCTATTTCCCTTCTTGTATTGGGTCGATCGGCCCAATTTGCTCCTTACTTTGCTGACATCCATATCCAACCTGTTCTTCCATGTTGGATCGTGTTGTCTTCTTGAGGCAAATATTGCATTCGTAGGTTTTGTCCTTCGACCTAAAGTTCTAAGAACTGACACAGCCACACAATATACAAGATTTTGCATCGGTAGCGCGTTTGTTTCTGTATTCAAGTGCAAAGGCAGAACTTTGTTGTTGAGGTGCCCTATCAGTGCATGCAGATCCTTCATGATAAACATCTTGGGAGGACGATTCCTTTTCGTTGGTTTTACATTCCTGGACTCCAATAAAGCTCGACCGACATCCCTTTCAAGGTGCTGCAGTTTTATGGGATTTCGCTGTTAACATCAATCTTCACGTTGATGAACGGAAGTGGTTCTAGTAGACCCGGTACTTGTTCTTCATTATTCCTAGCGCCTATGCCTCCAGCTCCGATTACTTCTCCATTATATACATCTTCTTTAGGGATTCCATTGTTTGGAGACTGCTGCCCTGACCGCATTTTGATCGTGTCTTTTTGAACCTTCGAAAGGAATCTATTAACAGATAATGAGCGTTTTTGATCTGCTACATTCTGTTCCTTCATTCTTGAGCCTAAATGTGGGTACTCAAGTAAGAAGAGGCGATGGAGTTCCCTTCTCATACTCTGCTTACTATTTTGTGCCACGAAATAGAGGCGCATTACATCTCTGTTCATATGGTGTGTCCACACCAATCGCCTTCTTTATTGCTAAATCTCTGCTACCGCCTCTGGTTGAATAGAGCCGTCTGCTCCTGGGAGATGTGGTGGTAGTGGATCGTCAAGAAGTTGTGTAGGAACATGAATAACATGATAGTGTTGCATTGCCTAATTTGTATCTGCTTGATCTTGTAATGAAGCTTTTTCTAACTGATGTACGAGGGCTGTTTGATAAGTCAGTGACTTTTTGAATAAGAGGTTTTTTTTTGGCTAATAAGCTTTTTATTTCTCAACATGATCTTTTTTTAGCTCGATACACTTAGTCTAGCGTGTTTCCAATTTTTTTATTCCTTCCAAA
>WSXT02223267.1:0-25675 GCA_011762715.2 Neuroterus valhalla | reverse complement strand
GCAGCTCAAATCAATGGCATCCATAAAAATATTGGCTGCCATCTCCAGGGTGTCTAGGCTTCTGATTGATATGGGCACCTCTTGATTTTGTCTGCAAGACTGCTGGTGCAGAGAGTGATGTCAATGAGCTCCTCTCTGATGGCGTTTTGAAACGTTGGCGTGTTCCCTGTGTTGAGGATATCCAGGTTATTGGTAATCAGACATTCCAATAGGTCGTTTTCCCTTCTGTTGGTGTCTGAACTACCCCACAGAGTATGATGGGAGTTGGCATCGCTCCCCAATAGAAGAAAGGGACCCCTTACCTTACAGTATTCCACTACTAAGCGTACTTCCTCTGGAGGGTTGATTTTATGTCGTATGGAAAGTACGGCAATCCCACGACTAGCTCCCCAATTCCTCTGGGATCTGTGGCTAAAACCACCAGGTCCCTCGAGCACTGTTCCAGCAACGGGACAACGTTGACTGGCTTGGCTAGTATGCAGGCCCTTGGTTTTGTCGCCTGGGGGTTCCTGTAACAAATACCGCCCCCCCCCCCTCAAATCCTTACGGTATCTCGAAGTAACCAGGGTTCGTGGATTATGAGATACCTGTTTGCCTCACAGCCATTCTCCTCTGCAACTATTACATAATTATAAATTCAAAGCATTTGAAATGTAAGAACTTTCAATTGAAAGTTGAGTAACTTTAGATTGAAACATTCTAAATTTTGATATTTCGATCGATCCAAATATACAGATATTTAAAGATATTTAAAATTGCAATCGTGAATCAGTGTGCACCGAAATTCGAAGTTTTACACCCCTCTTACTAATCGCATTCTCACTGCTTGCTTTCTCTTTCTCTGTTTCTGTCTTCCCCGTCCCCTCGCAGCCATAGTATCAAGTCCCGCGGAGCCCGTGATTAGTGGTGGGTCAGCAATATCAAGCACCTCGGTACCGATTGCCACCTCGACTCCTGTGAACGTCTCTGCGGGTCCAGTAAGTCCACCACCGCTGACGGTGGGGGCTGAGTCCACAATAAAGGCTAGTTACCCAGCAGTCCTGAAAGGCAGAACAGCCGCGAGTCCCCCGAATCCCAGCATTGTGCCCTCCGGTAGAGTGCCGCCGCCTGTGCCTCCCAGAGGAAGCGGTCGAACCAGAACCGAGGAACACCGTGGTACCAGCTCGTCTACATCAACTTCTGTTCGAGGTGAAGCATCTTCCGCCTTCTTGCATGAGACTGCGCCAACTCAACACCTTCGAAGTCCAAGAGGACCCTTGCATGCGATTACCCCACCCTATCGCTTTTCCTCGTCAACTTCCGGTCCTATTTGCGGGATCAGAGCTCAGTGGGTTGGCAGTAACGATCCCCGTTTTTCATTTTACGATAATGTTCACTTGCAGCAGTTTCAATCGCAAAAATATTCTCAGGATTATAGTCGGAGAGGTTTAGAGGAGGAAGAGTTCGTTAGTGTCGAGAAGATTGATGATTCTTACTACTTATGCACCAGACCTTGTCTTTTTAGACCCGAAAGAGGGAATGTCGTAAATGGTATCGAGTCTCAATCGATTCTTCATCAAGAACAGAAGAAGTGGGTTAAGGAAGAGAGACCTACGCATCCAGCAAGGCTTGAAAAGTTTACTTATTTTATTAATCCGAGTCAAAATTCTGATTTGATGAACTACCGAATGTCCAGGAAGGATAAGAAGCATTCTGAGACTTATAATGAGATGATGCAAAGGAAAGAAAGAGAATCTGGTGAAAAGGAAATGTATATTACGAGTAATTTACGTCAAGAACGGCGTGGACCTAGTCCTCATCCAATTCAGAGTGGATCTAGTCACCATTCGAAAACTCCTGCTCCGCGACAACTTAGACACAGTTTGCTGAAAAACACGATTCTTGAGAAACGATTAAAGAAAAGGAAACTCGCACCTATTCCTTCGATAAGGAAATTTATTTCCACTTCCTCATCCACATCTGCGTTTTCAGGTTCTAATGATTTAAGAACTGTTGCAAGTGTACGGAAGGAAATCGGGATTCAATTTGGTCACCGCCCCGGTTGTAAGGGTTCTGACCAGGATTTGAAATTTGAGAAAACGTTTCGGAATGATAACGTTACAGAAGAGGGGCAAAATTTTTTTCCTGTAACAATACAAGCAAATTTCTAGATATTGTAGAACCTATGTCGGCGTCGGTCGGTTAGCGAAGAGAGAAACGTGATACCGAATCCAACGATAGCATGCGACTGCCGAATCATTCTTATCTGCATGGTTATTCAAACACTCTGATCTACGAGTTTTAAGTTTTTCTAAAGGATTGATTTTGTAACACGTTTTTAGATTTGTTGTAGAGTTCTTCTGAAACTTTTGATATTTGTGTGTAGATTTTAGTAAGAGTGGCAAAGTTGTGAAATCATTTTAGATTTTCTAGTTGAAAAATACTATTCTGAAAATATTATTTCGCATGCATGTTCCGCGAGAATTGAATTTTTAGCCTTTAATGTATAACCTCTGAATGATTAGAAAAATAAAACTATGTTATGTTACTTGTCAGTCAAATCAACTTGCCTTTAAACCTGAAACCCAAAATTTTTACTTCACACTCCTGGCTGGTTGGCTTAGTTTGTCGCTAGTATAGAACTGCCAGTTTCTTAGGAAACTTCTCAGTAGATATAATTTAATTATATTCAAAGTTTCTATCTTTCGTGGTAGGTTGTCTGTTTTTATTTGCACCTTATTGTTTTCCCAAATGCACAATCCGTTTGGCATTTATCCGTTGTTTGTGCTGTGCTTCAGTAGTTCCTGAAAATATATTCAGGTGAAAAAAACTGAAAAAGCTTCTGGGAGACCTTCTAAAAACGTAGGATGAATTGATGAATCTCTTAGAATCTGAAACTAGTCTCAATGATGAATGTTTTTTGTGTTGTGAAATCTGTATTCTGTACCATAAACTTTCTGCTGCTTGTATAGAAGTCTTCCCATGCCATTATTGATGTGACCTGCCAGCTCAGTTAAGAATTAAACATTTTGAAACTGAATACGTTTGAACGTTTTCAGGGTTGCCACTGGTCTTAAAAATCGGGAAATGACCCTGAGTTTTTTGAGAACAGGAAATGGCTGTGAATTAGTTTTCTAAACGAAAATTTTTATTCAATCTAATGACAAAATAATAAGAAATTTACAAAAATATGACAATTTAGAAAAAAAAACAACAAGAACATTAAGGAAAGATGAGAAAGAAGAAGCAGGTGTCCAAATATTTTCCTTCGTCTCCATTCATTCTTCATATATTGTCGAGAATGTATCAACATTTCCGAAGTGTTCATCCATCTTGCTAATTCAAATATTGCGAAAAATGGAATGTTAACGACTTTTGGAGTAAAAATTTAGAAATTAAAAATTGGAAAGAACCAAAATCAAATGTTTATTTAACGTCAAAAATTGAAGTTAATATCCCCAACTCCTGAAAATTAAAAAAAAAACAAAAAAACAAGAATCCAATGACCATGGTCGTTGGATTCTTGGTTTGTTTTATAATTTCCAGGAGTTGCAGATATTGCTTTTCGAGGTTATCCCTTTTGCGACTCTGGTTTATTCAAAATTGGGTAATATTAAGGAAATTCTTCTGAAAGAGAAGAATTGCGAATTAAAAGTTTTAAATGATAAAGAGGTAACAAAGAGAATAACTTATTTTCGGTTTTTATTTCTGAAACTGTTCTGCATCAGATTTGTTAATTTAGATATCCGGTCTTGAATGAATTAAATTATTAATTGTTTAGTTTCGAAGGTCTTCGTTTCAAAATTTAAATAATTGACAAAAGACCAGTAAATGACCGTTATGTTTTTCAGAGCCTTGAGTGACCACCCTGATTTTGTTCTCTTATATCTTTGATTCTCTATCTTTGAATATCTGTTATAAAACATTTTTTAATAAATTGTATGGAAACATAACTGCCTGAGCTGTAACGTCAGAGTTAAAATCCAGTGCTTCTTGATTTGATACATTTTTTTTGTATACATTGCTAATGGTAGAACGCTTTTCGTAGGTGGCACCCTTCCTTCCGCCTGCTCTACCCCGCCCCCGCCTTTTGACGACGCAGTGCATTCGAACGACCAAACCTTGGCTACCGGTGGTCACCATCATGTTCAAGAAAGCACCCCGGGTGCTTCCATTCTCACAAGCAGCCTGAGCAGTTCTCATTCCAGGCAGAATAAAGTCGTTCATCATGTAACTCTTAGTAAAACATACCATGACACAGTTAGGTGAGTTAATTTTCTGTATTTAATGCTTACAATATTCTGATTACTAATTTGATTCGAGTTTTCCCTAAACTTGATAAGGTGGTGTTAAGGTGGTTGAAAACAAATTATATCTTTTGCAGCATATCTGACGTTCATCTAGAAAGCAGTGGGAGTGGAAGTGGAAATAGTGGCAGGGAAACCAAATCGTCCTTGAGTGTGGAAAGTGGAGGCAGTAGCCGAGGAGGTGGTGGCCTAACGTGGACACCTCCAGCTGGAAGTGCTGAAGGTTCAACACCCACCTGGACTGAGGGCACACCATCCTTTACCGAAAGTTCCAGCAGTGGAGATATAGGTAAGTGTCTCTACGCGCTCCACATCTACTACAATTCCTGAAAGTGTAGTAAATATCTATTAAGGAATTCTGCGTTAAAAAAAATCAATAACTACAAGCGCATTCTAAAATAAAAATTCGTACATTTAGTTTCCTATTATCAAATAAAGTGTAATAGTATATTACACTACAAGGGCAGAAAGTTTGAATTCCTGCACTGCGTGATAAAGTACCCGAGGCGAAGCCGAGGGCATCATATCTCGCAGTTCAGGGCTTTCAAACTTCTGCCCACGTGGTGTATACTGTTTTTCTTCAAGAAATTCATCATAATCTCATTTCGAATCGAGAAATATTTTATGATTTAGGAGCATTTTTTACCTTGGTAAATAGGATCAACTGAGAATAAGTCTGATTGTTATGCTATTTGTTCAGTTTAAACAAATAATTTAACTGCCTAAAACTTCACTGTGCACGATTTGTTTTAATCATAGGAGAGACATTTAGGAGGGTGGTAACTGAACTTTAAAAAATGTGAACTGATAGTGTATTAATTTTCAAAAATTCAATGGCCACTCTTTTCAAGCATTCTTAATTTGGTTCACATCCCTGTTGAAATATCAAGAGTTCACAAGGTTTGTTAAGACTTTTGTGTTTATAGCTGATTTGGGAGTGAATCTCAAAAATGTACTAGTTTCCCTAAATTTTCAATTATGTTTTATAACAATTGTTTTTTAAATTATAAATTATTTTCTAAAGTTGTGACTAATGTGGGACCAAAGAATAATTTGAAGCCAATACAATAGCCTTCACTTCCGAACTCCAGTTTTCAAAGTTCTATTATGCACCAGTTGAATCATTTTCGAATGATTTGAATTTTAACTTATATCGCTTTGGATTTAATAAGATTAATTGTAATAAGTTTTATACTAGTTTCTTACATAAAATTATCTCTTCGATATTCAATTACAGGGACTATTTACAGACTCTGTTATTTTTAATCCTATGCAGGCTTTTAATTATAATAATTCCGTCTGAGTGATCAGTGCCTCAATTAATATCGTTATCTATGTATAGGTATATGGTAGATTGTTATTCAAAGTTGTCATCTGTAAGTGTTGCGAAGAGGCATTCTTAAAGCATGCCGTAATAATTTGATTTTCAAAGGCGGAAGTATCTGCAGTTTCTTCTCAAGTTTTAATCTCGAGTTAAAAGTTTGGAAATTTTTTTAATGCTCTTGAAAATTTTAAATTCTGATAGCAGATTCTTCCGAAACTTTGAACAGTACGAAATAAGAGCAATGTAAATACCGACGAGTTACTAGTCCAAATAAGAAATTCAACAGGAAGCGAATTATATAGATATACCTCTTTAGTCCCTTAGTCCTGTTTAGTCAATTAAGAAAGCGATGTCAAACAGTCATGCATTGAGTATTGCAATAAAGCGGAAATGCAATCACTTAACATCACTCTATTGACTGAGCCTTAGCTCAACCCTTGTGTGCACTCTCTTAATTAGAGAATTGGCATTCACTTAGGAGCGACGAGCGTGGAGATAAGTTTCTCTTTTCTTCTTTATTATTACTACATTTTCTTTTACATTATTTGCTTAACGCTTCTTTCACGTAGGCATGAGACGTAGGGTGCATTCTCCTTTTCTCACCGAGCCGCGTTCTCCAAAGCTTAGAAATCATGAGCTCCATTTCGTTGCTTTTAAATAATTTCGAGATCATCGGTCACGTTCCTTATTATTTTGCAACTATCAATTTTGTTATGAAATCATGAGATTGCTTGGTAGAGTTCATGTAGTCCTGGTATCATGATTTCTTCATTTTTTCTCATCTTTTCTGATTCGACTATTAGCCAACTTACTATGCACGCGTTTCAAATATATTGATTCAGATTTGAAAACGCATGAAATTGGGTGCATTAAAGTTTGGATTTGTGTCGAAATCGCTTTCGGGGAAGAAGCATAGTAAACATTACATGTAGGTAATAACAACCTTTTTAAATATATTAATTGAAGCCTGCTACTACGAGGGGTAATCATGAACAAATTAGATTCCTAAGAACAATAAAGACATCTGCTAATTGTAAGTAACTTAATTTTCAACAAATCAGATCACTCTGGACTCATTATTTCAAGCCAATAATTTTTCCAAAGACGCCCGTTGAAGTAGCTCCAGTCCCTTGAGACTTTAGAGGGTTTTATCTTTTATCATGATTTTAATTTCCCGACAATTTTTCCACGTTTACGGTTAACGATACTTTTAGGTTGCCCGACGACACCAATTAGAGGCAGCCAAAGAAGTAGAGAGAAGATCGGAAGAATACCAGCCAACATGGAAGAGGCACTCGCCAGTCTCACTACTGAAATGGTAAGCTTAAGTTTTTATTCTGAACAATTTGAATTTAATTCCTTACCATTCCTAACGACATAATAGATTTACAAACTCTAACTGCAAAGAGAACAATTCTTGATTTGTGTCGCAAGTGCACTCAAATAATCCTTGATTGGCTGTCGCAAGAGTTCAAGGTGTATGTCATACTAAAAATTACTAAACAATGAGTTGATTTCCTTGGGCTCTGATTGGAATTAACTCAAAAATTGAAAAAATGGAATTGTTTCTAACTTTTAGGGCTTACCCAAAAAATTGACTCTTTGTTTACTAATTGGAAATACGGTGTGTCGCCGCGTTAACATTTTTAAAAGTGATTACAATTATGTACATCAAATTCATAGTAATAGCAGTTTGGCAATAAAATTGAAAATTCGTATCGATAATATTGAATGGATTCAGCAAATCACTGTGCCTATATGTTAGCAAACTTTGTGCCGTCTTAGTTCTTTTCTGTTAAGCGTTGTAACGGAATCGGCAGTTGGTGTTTGTAAGGTTCATCGTTCGCGCAATGCAATGTTAATTCATTTCTAATTCGTTTAGCTGATCACCAATCAGGCCATGTTACTTTAGATTGCTTACCTCTGACCCCTCCTTGTTGGCCGCCTTTGTTGCTAACGTACTTGTGAATCAGTCAAAAGCTGAAAAAAGTAAAGGTACGTCAGAGCGTTTCGAAGTACTCGTTTCATTTTGCTAAAAGCTTTTATTTCATTAACAAAAGATTTAGTTACTACTGAGTTAATAATTCCATTCGCATAGATTTGAACAACGTAGTATGGCTATTATTCTGAGATTTGAGAGTCTCGAATTGTTATTTCGGAACGCTCTGCACTTGGCGTTTAGGTCTGAAAGCTTGTCTATCTGCCTAAATTAGGAAATACTGCAGCGAGAGTGAACTTCTTGTCTTCTTCGTCCAACGCGTGTATGGTGTGCTTCGTCGCAGCGACGATTCTTCGAAAGCGGCGTAAGAATGGAAAAGACAGAAAGGATTCTTTAGGATTTGGACAGTCTCGCATTGTCAAAGTATACGAAACATCACAGCAATGAAACCAAGTCGAATTTGACTTTACTCTCAGTTTTAGTCGGCTAGAAGTTAGCGATTAGTAAGGTGTCAATTTTAGTTGAAAATCCAGGAGAATTGGTCACCTTTTTTCGTGTAAGATTTTTTTTGTAGCTAATCATAGTTTTCTAAAAAACATTCCAATTTAAAATAACGAAAGTCAAGTATTTGTGATCTGATAACTCTGAGATTGTAAATCTTTACATTAGAAAGCTGTTAGCTTTTGTTACTTCAAAGTTTATATTTTTAAATTGTTCAAGATTCGACACCTTGAGAACTCGAAATGCTGGTACTTAAATACTTGCGAACAAAGATGACTTGTATAAAAAATATTAGCTATTTATGTATGCGTATGAATTCTATAATATGTGAATAGATGCTCATCTGAGCTCCAATTCGAATCTATAATCATGAAAAAGCAGTACCAGTTTTAGAAACCACAGCTTGACGATGAGATACGTCCTTGGAAAATAGGGTAGGAAAGCTCTAATTCCGAAAGGCGGGATTTGTAAGATAATCAGCTGCGGTTCAGATCGTATTTTCTGAGGTTATTCTTCTATCCAATGTTCTCTGATTATTCAGTCTCATTATAAGTTTAGTAATGAGCAATCATTCTGGCTTATGCCGCTTAGGGCGAGGGGCGTAGGATTTTTAAGTTCGATCTTATGTCCATCCTATTTTAAGTTCCTTCTAGGAAAAAATAGTATCATGTCTTTACTAATAACTAATAATTGATTCAATTCTTACTAGTAGTTTTCGAATTAAACCAATGAAATTTAAAGAGCTTAACTTTTAAGAATATTATATAAAATTTTCCCAATTTTGAAAAAGTTTCAGTGATATTTCTTCCCGGAGAATATTTATTTTCGCGTTTTGTAAATAAGACAGCAATCATGAAATTTAGAAAATCCTTTTAGCTGAAACTTTTCACAATTTGTAAGTTTCTTATTTTGAGTGAAGAGTATGAGCTCACGTTAATAGAAAAGGGTTTTAAGGGGAAAAAGACAGAGATATCTTGACTATGTGATTCTGAAAAATATACAAAAGGAATTGTCCTGCGAGATCTTAGATTCGTTAGTATTGCTTATTGATAAGGCTCTCGTTAGTTATATACCGTATACAAGTTCAAATGCGTTGTAAATACTTTTAGCTAATTAAAAAAAAAAAAAGGAACGCAAGACTTACTCCGTATACATACTATATATACGTACATGTATCTATTGTTTCTCGTGTTCTCTTTGTCGTCTCATTGTAAAGATACCTAATCGCGCGCATATTATTAACCATATCCCTCTACATATGCAAAACAAGCAATGTAATATACATATTATCAGGTCCGGGGAGAAGAGAGAATTTTTCGCCACGTGCACAGAAAAGGGTCCTGATTTCTATTTGAATTTAAAACTAAAGTTTTTGAATTCAGTATTTTGTCAATTTTAAACGCTTGAAATTGCAATATCAACTTCATATTAGTTTAAAATTTTGAGTCTTAAAAGGATTTGATGCAGGGTGCCACTAGACCGGGAAACAGGGAAATGACAAGGCATTTTTTAAAACCAAAAAGTACCCACGAAATGACAGTGAATTTTTCTTCTGACCGGAAAGTTTCTCAATCTTACTTTTGATCAGAAAAGTTTATCCAATCGCTTTGAATATATTTATATATTTTTAAATGTGCAATAATGAAATTATATTAAATATATGAGATTATCTAATGTGAGAATAGTTTATTAATAAAAAACGTGTGATTGAGGGAATTCCTTTTGCAATTCTTTTGAAAAAATCCATTATTCACATGGGAGATTTTATATTTCATATTCAATTATTAATTGAAACCATTTGATATTATTAAATCTTATTTTAAAGTAGAAGTTTGAGAAATTTTTAGATTGGGGAATTGAACCTTTTTTAATTTAAATTGAAGATGCTCAAGATTGTGGGGTTCAAAAATTATATTCTTTTTAATTACTTGATGAGTATGAATTTACTACATTTCAAGTCAAACAAACTCAGGTTGAAATTTCAACAAGTAGGTTTAAAAGTGAATATTCTCTTATTGAAAATTTAATAATGGGATAACTCATGAGATTGCCTATTTTAGAAAGCTTCGGGAAATGACCGCAATGTTTTTTCTTAGTCTTGAGTGGCAACCCTGTTACGTAAATAAGTTTTTCATTCCGATAGCTCAAATTATATTATACAAATATTTTTCCGAGTGCCTGCGAATTGCGGAATTTTGTGCGTTTGTGTATAGAATCAGCATTAATGGTATTTCCCCTTTTATAAAAAGACAGGAAAGTTGCTGTAAAAGTTTTGAAAGGCCAAAATGTTGTTCAATTACAAATGTTATTTAATATTTAACGCTTGTGGATGTTGGGCGATATCAATTTGGGAGACGACATAAGGAAGGTGTGAGTGACAATGCCATGATGTAGACCAGATTGAACGGTAGTTTTATTCTGAAATTGAGGCGAATGTTTTTACTCCAACAAATAATCATCGAAGATTGAACTAGTCATGACTAATTAGTACGGATACTTCCTATGTCAAAATATTTTTCAGGAATTATAATCTTTCTGAAATTTAAGGTGATTCCTCTTTACCAATTAGAGAAAATATTTAAAAGCATTCGCTTCCGTCTTCAAAATAATTTAATCTTGTACATACGAAGTATAGGCATTTGCTACATTTTGCGTAGTTGTAATATCTCGCCTGGTATTGGCCACTCACATCTTTACCTAAAATCGTTAAGGCTATGGTATACATGGGTCACGTGACGCAAATTATCGATTTTTTTGCAACAACTCACGTTCGCACCGAATGAGATGTCAAGTTGGACTTTTCGGCAAAGCCCAAAAAAAAAAAATCTTTGTATACAACATTTGGTTCAAAATTTTGAATTTTTTTGTTCAATTTTGAACCAAATGTTGCATACAAACGCAGTTTATTGTTTTCTAAGGCCTTTCCCAAAATTTCAACTCGAAATCTCTTTCGGTGCGGACGTGACTTTTTGCAAAAAAAATCGATAATTTGGGTCACGTGAGCCATGCATAACATGGCCTTAAAGCTACAGGCGCACCAAAATTTCCAGAATAGCATTCCTTTAAAGTGTAAGTAAGCGCGATACTCACTTTATACATTGTTTTTTACTAATTTGAGCTTTGGTGTCAGTATAGAATTTTATCAGTTGTATGTATCATTTCTATTTTTTATATCTAGATTGCAAAATAAGTATACAACGAGATTTTTTGAGTGAAACAAACTCAACATATATTTTGTTCTTAGATTAGATTAATTTGTAGTGTGATTATTTAAATTGCCTTCGTTATGGAAAGTTTAGGAATTGCTTGGATCCATTGGCTAGAAAAGTAACAATGAGTAGAACTTCGATTGAAAATGTTTTATATCTAGAAAAGCTTTTTTACGCTATGAACAATATTTTGCTTTTTTCAAGTCAGTACCAGTGCTCCCTTCCGGGGGCGTCTACAGATAATGAGAGTTTGTTATTGTTCTACTCGCATTATTATGAATATCTATAACTATATTCCTAACATTTTTCTGATACATCGGTGTGCGTGTAACAAATAGTCCGAATAAATCAATATTTACCTTACTTGGCTGAAACTAGTTCATCAAGGTCGTATTCAGGACCTCGAAATCCTCAAATTGATTCAATCTTCATTATTTCTAAGAATGAGATTAAAATCAACTGAAAGATTTACCACGTATCTAACCTCAGAAATGTATACTAATTTTTTTACTTCCTCACAGACACAATCCTGTTGCACACTGCGACTAGCATCTTGTTTCTAACATTGAATTGTGTCTTACAACATTTATTTAAATAATTTTCGAAGGTCAAAAATGACACTAAAATGTTACTAAGGATAAATTATAACAAAACTTTGATTTCCTTGAAATTGTGATGAAAAGGTGGAAACGTTTTCGTATACAAGCTGACAAATATATTGTTTTCAAAATAAAATTATGATTGGAATCTATAATATATTTGTATGGTCTCCTTACGTTTTCAAAACTTCTGCATGATTTTTTAGTTTTATTTAAAGTTTACAATTTTTATAGTTTGATATTACATTACTTATTGTGAGTTTTGTATTGTACATCACGTTTTCCATAGTTGCCCACAGTTTTGTATCATTAGTATTATCCATTAATGCGTTCCATTGATGTTTTATTTTAATTGTGCGTTCTTTCGCACGTAGTTCCAAAATTATCATATGTTTGGTCCTTATTGTTTCGGAAATGTTCTGACTGTAGAAAATTTGTTGGAGTTTGGAGAGTATCTTGGTAATTTAAGAAGGATATACAAAAGCTTGAAGATACGTCGCTTGCGAGCTTTCACAGTATCAAAAAGTACTTTCGTCGCTTTCAGATTATGAGCATGAGTTCCTTTTTCCAAGCTTTTTTGTTAGATTGCGCTTCCAAAACCATTCTTGGATTTGTCCTTTGACTCTTGCATAGTATTTTTATTTCCAGAAAATAAATTGGAAATTCAGACATATCCAGGATAAAATGGAAACGGGTGGCCACTGGACAGGGAAACTGAAAAAATCGGGAGATACACAGGAGTTTTTCGAGGCCGGCAAACCTCGGAAGATAATGGAAATTATTTTGTGACCGATGTCTTGTTCAATTATTAGTTGCAGTAAAAAACAACAGTTGGGGGACGATAAAAATATTAAGAATAATCATTTCAAGCCTTTAAAAACATTTTAAATTCAATACTTCCAAGTTATAGACAATTTTTTAGTTTCAAATTTCACAATTTTTAAAATGCATAATTTGTAAATGAGAACCTTTGCATTTTGATAATTCTATAATGTTTAAAATTCAACGATTGTTGTAATTTAACCCTTTTACTTTCCATAAATTGATTTTGAATTGAAAGCTGTAATGTTAGGAACAGTCAACCCTTTATTATTGAAGAAAATTGACTTTTCAGGATTTTTGCCATTGAACCCTTTAATATTCCACAAATTTCTTACTAATAATCTTAACATTTGCGAATTGTTGAGTTTTCAGTCTTCAGTAATTAGAAAAAAGGTTAGAAAAAAGGAGCTTTGAATTGAAAGTCTTGAACGTTTTAATTTTCAATAAACTCGTTCCATAATATTCAGTTTTAATTATTTGTTTGTTGAAGGCCTCGAAATAAAAACGGTTCCATTTTGATTGTTTATACTTATGGTATTGAACAAGTATCAATGTTTTATATTTTGAAACTATTATTTAATTTTGAAAGCTTTGGATCTGTACAATACTTCTGTCCAAGTTTAACATTGTATAACTTTCAATTTCTAGTTTTGAACGCTTGAAGTTTAGAATTTTGTTTTACAGTAGATATTTTCATACGGAGATTATTATTTGAGTTTAATCTCGAAATTATATCTCCTTTATCTTTAAGGGCTGCAATTTCAAAATCTAAATCACGAAAGAAAGTTTTTGCAAACTGTGAAAAAATCGAGAGATTGGAGGGAATTTTTTTCTGCATCTTGAGTGGCCACCCTGAATTGGAGCAAATGTCGCTTAGACTCGTCTGTGTTTTTGCTTTCCGTAAATTGGAATATTTAGAGTAGAATACGAGAGAAAAAGAGTAATCCTTAACTGACAATTAATACCGAATGATCTAGAGGCGGGACACCTACGGTTTCGAAAACATAGATTTCTCGGATAGCAACTCCAGCCGAGGATCTCATCGATTCGCCAGATCTGAATCAAAACGATTAAGTTTGAAACACGTTGCGATTGTGACAGCAATTCAACATGCCCTGAATATTCGACGTCGACGACCATGACTATGAAAATCGTCGGATGAGTTCCAAAATCTGCATTGAATCTTTGAAGGCTGGGTGGAAACGAAGAAGCGATAATCATTCATTACTAAAGAATTCGGAAGAATCATCTGGGACTTCGGAATCAGATTAGCTACGATAGTCTTGCAAAATTAATAATACCATCAGTGTTTAGTATTCCCTGTAAACAAAATTATTAATTGCTCAAAAGCATTCGAGAATGTTTATTCTCCAAATTCCAGTTGTAAACATTCGAGAGTTATTTGCATATTTTTTCTGCTAAGTTTTAAGAAATGTTAGAATAGTCTTGTTCAAAAATAATCAATACTAATAAGCTTGAGCTGAGATTGTAAGAGTATAATTGAACAAAAAAAAGGTTCCTTCAAATGACCTACGGTTAGACGATTTTTGTCACTGCATATACATCGAAAAGAGTGTCACGGACATCAAGTAAAACAAATTGAGTAATAACTATCTCACATTACATCTATCGAAAAATGTAAGAATATTCTGAAATTTGAGTATTGTACTTATTTTTAAACCTTACAGTATTTTTGTTTGCATATCAATTATTTGTTTCCAAGTGTTGATAGAAATTCCGGATTTGCCAAAAGTAAAGCATTTACAGAAAACAAATTCTCACTGAAACCAATAATTGTTCTTTGTTTCTTAATTATATTTTCGATTATGCAAGAAGTTATGCAGTCAGTAAAGAATGTATAGGATTTTTGCCATATGTTTCCACTAATAATCGAAATCGTTGGCAATATTAAAATTTTACCACTGAGAGTGAGCATTATTATTTTAGATATACTAATCGATTAGCGAATAAGACTAAGACGCATGAGGTTGAAATTTTTTTTTCTGTGGTACAATTTGTTTTCAATTGATTTACCAAAATGACAAAGTTATTAATGATTCAGTTTTTTTTCTATTTACACCCTTTCAGACCCACCTATAGGCACGCTATTGGGAGATAATCATTTTTTTTGTAATGACAACGGAGCATGAAATCGATTGGATATTCTATTGGAAGGTTCATTTAACGTAAGTTGGTGTAAGTATAAGTAAGGAAATGGAAAGGATGGGACAAACCGATATTATTGAAACATTCCTTTCCTTATTCTAGAATCGAAAGATTAGATCTTTTGCTTCGCTTTCGCTGAAAAATTAATTTTGCATTTGTAAACAAGTATTTAAAATTTAAAATAAATTTCGGTAACATCAGAAGAATTTATTTGATTTTCAAAGGTAAATTTATTCAATTTGTTATGTATAGAATATATTTAAGAATTCTTAAGCATGTCATTTGTTAAATTCACCAAGTCCTATTGGATAGCCTTAGATTCTTCATTTTTTGAGGATGTTATGACTTTTTTCTTAAATGTTGGAGATTTGTATATTATGGAGAACACACAATTCGTCAAGTTAATTATTTGAGTAAAAGCGAGGCATTCTATTGAATCGGTTTACGTGCCTTTTGCAAAGTGTACTTCGTAAAGTACTGCGTGAAGTTCATTCTTTCAAGCTTCTTCTGTGAAGACAGCTTGTTTGTTTTATATATTAGTTTTTAATTTGAGAGTATAGTCAATAAGTTCATATTTGAGTATTGCAATATAAGATTGTCCAATTAAATTTTTTCTCTTCATGATTATAAAGAGATGAAGATATTAGAATACTTTCTTATAATCTCTTCAAATATTGAACTGATGTTAAATTTTTTCTGATTAAACCTGTCAAATTTTAACTGAGGTTTGATCGAAAGGCTTTACACTTTCGTAGAAATTCGAAAAAAGAGTTACAAAATGATGATTATGATTAACCCATTAATGGCCATGAGTCGTATTTGCGACTCAAAAAGATTCTGGATCGATAAATGTGTTTTCACCTCTCTAATGGCCACGGTTCGAAATTGCAAACCGTATCAAGAACGATTGAAAAAAAAAATTTTGGGGAATTCTTTGAAATAGTTGTGTTGATAGGGCTAATACAAAGCACGATACAAAAAGTCACTCACTTTTATTAACGAAAAATAGTTTTGGTCAGGAATGGGTTAAGCAGCAAGGATCTACTGTAAGGTTTATTTGATTTATTTTATATCTTATAAAGTATGCAGGTACTTCCTTCTTGGAAAAGATTCCTTTATATATGTCATTTTTTGTGAAATGTGAAACTATATTATAATATGTGCCATTTATTTCATTCCTAACAGAAGCTTTTTTGAAATTTTGAGCAAGGTTTGCAGTGATCCTTCCTAATTGTAGGAAATTTTACGCAGGGAAATTCTCAAAAAATGTTTGATTCTTACGTAAAGAAACGTATACATATACAGGTCAGAATTATAAAAAGTTTGCCGGAATACCTACTATTCTGTTAAGAGTGCTCAGGAATTCAAACCAAAGTTAGATACGTCATAGAAAAATAATTTTGTTCTCTCATTCGTTACTTTGTACCTTATAAGACAAATTTGAAAAATTTATTAATTCTTAATGCACATAAATACTCAAAATCGGCGGTTTCATCAAAAAATTGTATCAGCGTAGAGTGATTTTTGTTACAATATGCGTACATTTAGTTACGTATTCGAAACGCATGTATAATGACGTCACAAAAATACCTCAGCCTCAGTGTATGAGGTAAAGATAATGTATTTATAAATGTCTACGAATAAATTATTGTTGCGCGCTATTTATTAAATTAAAACCGAAAACGCATTTTTTATTGCACCCGAAATTGCAGATAACACAGTCTAATAATTTAAATTTTTTGTGTCAATTTTCGTACACATCAAGTACTAGAAAGCATGAGATAAAAGTGGAAAAGATGCTTCAAAACCAAAGAGAAAGGATCTCTTTGAAGAACCGGAACCTTGTGCATAAATTAAATTTTTGTTTCAAACTGATATGCACAATGAGAGGCAAATTGGTTTACTGATCACTTGGGGAGGGTTTCATAAAATGATCGCGGGATATTTTTAAATAATCAATTAAAAAAAAATGAACAGCAATTAACAATTGAAGCATCGGCACCTTGTCAAAATTTTACACCCAATTTATTTTTATTCTTCAAAATTTGGATAGCAAATTCAATTGAAAAAGTTGATTTAAATCAGTGTAATTATTTTTCTTTTCCTGCCTTTGTTCTCAAATATCAAATTATACAACCTCAGTTCTTGATCACAATGTTTATTATTTTCATATTTTAATATGTGTCTTTTATATGCAACTACAAAAATTATCTCCAAAGTAGCTTTGCTTTTCAGAGCAACGTATGATTTTATTTAGTTACGAATAGTTTTATTTAGCGCATTGAGAAGTGGGTACTTTTCACCAAAAATCCCTCTGAAATCATCAGTCTCGATGCGCCAGACCATAGCTCCTCCCAATCCCGTTTCATTTGCATATTGAGCCTTTTCTGTCAATGAGCTGCAAATATGAATAGTATAAAATAATAAAGTAATGTGAAACAAAATGCAGACATCATATAAAATAATAAAGAAATACACTGGAGTCTCG
The DNA here is from genome assembly GCA_011762715.2 of Neuroterus valhalla. Classification (NCBI taxonomy): domain Eukaryota; kingdom Metazoa; phylum Arthropoda; class Insecta; order Hymenoptera; family Cynipidae; genus Neuroterus; species Neuroterus valhalla. The sequence goes on along the minus strand of WSXT02223267.1, from coordinate 8,341 downwards.
CCCAATGAGAACTCAACAATATGGCCTGAAATGGCATTCACACAAAGCGATCAAAGCTCCATCGTAAAAAGTCAGGTTCGTGTGAAACGTTTTTTTAAAAAGAAGACTAATTAATTAAAGGATAATTTCCTGCGTGTTCTTAAAATTAATTGTGGAATATGCACGCAAATTTTTTGAACTGCCTGCTTTGTGAATACGGCACTGCTCAACTCCACTGCGTTAACTCAACCTCTCTCTTGACTATTCGGAACTCTTGTGATTTCTCACAATAACCGAGACTTCAGCAAATCACTCACATGTGAATTATTTATTTTACCTGCAATCATCATATCCGACCCATTGACTGTGGCGATAAGCATAAGGCACTCTTTGCTCCTGATTGAATCCGACTTGCCAACATCCCTGTTTTTGCATTTCACCAATTTCATTGAATCCCAAAATTCCACCTTCCCTTGTATATGGACCAGCTGTACCGGGACCCGTGAAAAGTGAACCAATTTCGTGTTTTGATAGATCACCCAAAGTGAAAGATCGGCCATAGAAGCCTGTTCCAAGGACCAATTTATGTGGAGGTGCTCCTTTAGCCAACCAGTACTTAACAGCCGAGTCCTGAAAAGAAAATGCATATTTTAAATAAAATTAATTGAAATTTTTAATTGTCCCAATTACTGCGGTATTACTGCGTAGACTGAGACCTACCATCACAGTCTAAGCTACGTGATACATTATATCACTTTAAAAATCTCTCCTTTTAAATTCTTGTACGACACTTTTTATTATACTCTTCATATTACTCACTGGTAAAATTTCAATTATCACCTTGTAACATTTGAACTTATTTCCCTTTTGTTTTGTTTTTTTCTTCCTTATTCTTCAATATCATTTATTCAATTCGCACATAATTCCGCTCGTCTCTACTCTATATTTAGTTTAAAATTTATTCTTAAGTTTATTTATGCGCACTATCGATCAGGGCCTGCTCATTTACCGTAATAAACATGTGTTCTCTTGTTCCTCAGAGGGCTATCTAGCCCTAGCAACTTTTACGCAATAAATACAAAATAAAAATAAATGAAAATATCACATGAAATTTTGCCACAGTGTTTTCCAAAAGATTGTACAGGTGTTGAGTACCGATCTCTATTTTTGGGAAGAAACTAGGGGATGGTGAGATTGTGCTTAGAGACTGGTTAGTGTGGAGCAGAGCGAAGGAAGCCCTCTTTTTTTTACTGCGTAGAATTTACAGCATACTTCCGCAAGCTCAAAAATCAGCGTTGGCATCACCTGAAGGCTATTCCACTGCACGAGAGTGGAAGAAGCTACACGACAAAGTCTCTGAACATGAGAGAAGCGTCTCGCACGAAAATTCTTATGTTCAATGGAAACCGGAACGGATAAAATTACAAACAGAAACTTTGTTGAGTGACTCGTTGTTTAAGAATATACCTATAACATGAGCGAGAAGTGTGCGAGATTTCTACATATGACTTTGTTTCTTGCTGAGAGAGTTTGAGCTTTTCGTAGGGACAGTGCCAAAACTGGAGACTTATCCGACGGTAACTTCCTCAGAATCCTTGAACTTCCAGGAAAATATAACGCACTTGTTGATGACCACCACTGATTGCAGATGCAACTCCAAATTCTGCTTACGTTGAAAAACAGCATTTTTATTACGATATGTCAATTTCACTAATAAAGATAGAGGAATCTATGAAGTTGAGAAGCGCCAACTGGCCTTTGTTGATTGTACTTAAAAAAACGGTGGAAGCCATTGCCCAGCTCAAAATATAAAAACAGGAGGAATTTTGAATTCCTCAAGAAGATTTTGGAGGCAGAGATATGACAACGGCAGCAATATGGAAGGTACTCACATGAGAGTTTAGGCGAGAATACTGTCTGTCAACAGTCTATTACATGCAGCTGAAGGTTGTCTTGCTGTCCTGATTTTTTTTGTTGTCATACCAAAATTGTACACACAATATTCAGTTCCAGTCCACAGAGATGCGAAGTACTGAAGATAGACTAGCTGCTCTCTGAATTCAACCTCTCGAACTCGTTGGTCGGACGGGATTGAGGACGTGAAACTGCTTGCTGATCATCTTCTAGGAGTATCAGAAGAACTGGATGAGTTGTCATCATTGAATCTGTCAGCAGAATGTTATGGCAATGTCACTGGTCTCAGAGAGTATTATAGAGAGTATATTATATGAAGAAATTTGGGCGCGAGGGTCAACGCTTGCTGTCACGTCTAAAAATCTTGATAGCCTAATTGTAGAGTTACAAGCTCTACGTGATGAAGGGTAGAAGAAAATTTAGAATAAAGCTGTCACTGTGGCAAGAAACATTGGATGGCAAGCGGAAGGGAATGGTTCACAAGGTCGACCACGAAGACTTTGATGATGACAGATTAGAAGATGCTGCAATACAAACTTTATCAAAGTTTCTCTGTTCTTTGAGGGTTTTGCATTTTATCGGAAGATGGAATTGGAAAAAAAGCAACTGATCTAAAGAAAGATACTGTTCAGACCTGCAGTATGAGCTTGTGAATAAAGTTAAGATGTTGGAATCAATTTTTGTTGCAAATTTCGTCGAAGAAACTCTGCAATCTCCACTGTTACTCAATGCTCTTCATATAACCGATCTCACTTCTTTTTTTTCCAAATTTGTGCATTGCCTTCCGCATATTTTTACCAATCCCTGCAACAGTGTCTAGTGCTGAGAGAAAAGCTAGGGAAGCTGATTTTTAAGAGCAGAGTGAGTTCACTGTATGATGTAACTAGCATGGAATGCATGATACATCCATCATTTCAATTTTTAATGATTCGTGAAAATAATTCTGTCTATGTCCTAATTGGAAATAGGGTTCTGGCAATCAAAAATCATCCATAAATCAGCTTCAGAAGAAAGGAGACATAGGGAGCTGCGATAGTATTGGGAATTTAAAGTTGCTATGCGAGACCTGATGGCCATAAAGCGAACTAACCAACATGGCTGCCTATGGGATACACGTCGCATTGTTTACATGCGTGTTGCACTCAAATAACGCGATAATAATTAATTTTGTGTCAGATCAATCAGTTAGAAGTACATAAGAAGTTTATTAAGTTAATATAAAATCTTAAAAATGGAATTCTCCTTTGACCATAGAAAGGGAAATAGTTGGAGAAAACATTGTTGTTGATAAACGTTCCGAATTGTTAAAACGACTCAAGAATCAAGATACTGATCAACAAATACTAGTTTGCTCTCTGCATTTCAGCGTTGATGATTATGTATTCTCTGGTTCCGCCACTGGCTCTAAGGCTAATCTGCTTGTACGTAAGCACAGTAAAAATATGTCAATGCTATCTTGCCCCTTGTAAGTCGTTCCACACACGATTATAAACCAGAATTGATCGCTCTTTCACCTTCGATCATGTTTCTGGAAGACGGCGTTGCAACAGCATACTCACACAATGTTTTTAGAGAGGGCAGCAACATTTTCATCACATTTAAATCCTACTTTACTTGAATAAACGTGTTAAGACTAATGCTAATCATATGCATGCCAAATCCCATAGGTAGCCATGTTTGTTTTGATACAGAAGCGCCTCTTTGTCCGCGGTGGATGTTTTCTTTGCCAATAATCCCCAAAAATGGATGGCCGGATACAAAATTGAATTTATGTTTGATCTATATCTCATCAGAAAATAACATATATTTGTACCTATTACTGCGAATGTATGGGTTATTGTTTGAAAACTTAAGATATTAAAAATAAAACTTTTGCGACAGCGATTGCACCCAACTACAATTGATCAATTATTCACAATTGCCTTTTTTTTCGTTCATTTCATCTCAAGAATTAAGCATATATATGAGTATCGAAATAAAAGTAAAAATAATATAGTGTCAAACACGGCGCTGTCAGCGAATAGACTTTTATTGAATGGAGGCGTCGAAATGAGTTTGAAAAAAATGTTATTACAATATTCATTTGCCTCTGAATTCCAGTTTCGCTAGAAGAAGGGTAAAGTGGTGCATTATGACCAACTTCATGATCTGCATCAAAGGCCCCATGAAAATCGTAAGTCATCAAATTGATAAAGTCGACGTATTTCGCCATGTTGGGAATATCATAAGAAACACTAGCTGTTCCTTCAGAAGCCTCAACAGCAATACTGAGGATCAGATTTTCTTGATCAAATCTTTTTTTCAATTCCTTTAGAACCAGAACTAAATTCGGAACGTCTTCAGGTTTACCACCTCGTTTTGCTGGATATTCCCAGTCGAGATCGAATCCATCAAACTTGTATTTTTTGACGAAGTGAACGACGCTTTCGACGAATTTTGTTCGAAGTGTTGGATCACCCATGACTCTTAATGAAAAAATGAATGTTTCAATGACGAAAAATTGTATTTATACCTCTCTAAGCTCTGAATCTCAATTTCGACATGATTTTTTTAGCTATCGTGTTTTAAAGTACTGTTTGATACGTGTGTTAGAGGCGATTTTTAACGAATGAGACTTCTCTCACTCGCTTCGCTCGTGCAAAAACCGTCTCGTTCGCTCAATAATCACATCTCACACATGTATTTAAATGTACTATTTTGACACAGTGTGCGTAAAATGCGTTTTGAAACACCCGTATGGGTGCGTAAAACGGCTTATTACGATACAGTGTGCGAAAATACGAATTATCTAACTATTTTCCAACGGAAAGTAGCAATATGAAAATAAATTTTTATTTTTATTTTACTCACTCAGTATCGCAATAGGCCATCCTTCACACTCATGTGGGTGCAAAGACGCATTCTTCAAACACATTGTTTGAAAAAATGTCATATGCATTGTTTTGGTTTGAGGTTCAGAGATAAATGCATGCATGTAGTTTGAATCAGAGATCTTTTAAGAAACCTGAAATATTTTCTGGAGCCTTTGTTCCAACCGCCCATGCTGATCATCATTTTTGTGGATTGGCTTTTTTCTTGGAGGGCGATAAATCTCCCATACCCATCTTTTCCTCCATTATCTGGCAAGTCTTGCCATGGATCCAAAACTTTTACGGTACCATCACCTTCATTCAGTCCAGCAAAGGCGTAAATTAGGTGAGTACAAAGGGTTGGGTCAATGTATGAGATATCGAAGTGACCATTGTTTGGGCGATAGACTGACCAACTACCAAAGTAGACAACAACTTTCTCTGGAAATTTGAAACAATTGTACACTAATTTATTGAATTAGGTCGGACATAAATGATCAAATTCATTGAAGTTTCCAAGGAAGTAAACTCGAGAAACATTATTGAAATACTATTGAATTTGATCAAACTCAAAGAAATTATCGAAACATATTGTTCAATAAGAAATGAAGTATTTTGATGATTGAATTGTATTTTTTTGTAGAAAAAAACATTCGTTAAAATTTCGAATTAAAAGGTTTTCACAATTGACAACATAGTTTATTTCTTTTACTTCCCTTCAATATACTTACTTTGATTGACACAGGACATAATTATAATAATTAAGAATACTTAGATGTCATAAAAACTCAATATACAGACAGCGCACTGGTAAGGAAAAAAACCAAGTCATTTGTGTAAGAGAATTCGGGTATCCGTCCCGTTATTTTAGTGTGCGTAGAAATGGCATAATTATTGATTAAAAATTTGAAAATTTTAAACCGAGTCTCCTTTCCTTCTGCGGTAACCGACAGCAACTAACTGCAAGCGTTATGACTTAAAGCAGCATTTTTTCAGGATGACTCACCTGATTCCTTTCTATACACTGGGCCCTCAAAATTACCACGCTTTCGTATGTTGCCCCTTGTGGCCTTCGATTATTGAATCAAAGCAAATCATTCAGTGCTGTTCGAACGACGGATGGATCTTTTTAATAATGAAGACGGTTTAATGAAGAGAAAATTTCGAGCCTGTAATTAGAAATTAATGCGAAACATTATTATTAATATTATTATTATTATTGTTATTATTATTATTATTGTTATTATTATTCTACCATTAAGCCAAGTCTCCTTCGGGCTAAGCGTAACTCGTTTGGTTCCAGCCTCGTACTACTGGAAAATAAGGAATCGATATGGAAAGATTTGAAAGTGGATTGGACATGGGAAATTTTGAGCAAGGTCGATCTATATTCTTTTAGGACCTCCCAAAGTTTAGCTCTATTTACCTTGTCGAAAGCTTTTTCCAGATCAACGAAGGCACAGAAAACTTTTTTGTTTACTCTTAGGCTTTTTTCTGTGATCTGTCTCAAGCTAAATATTTGTTCCGCACATGATCTTTTTGTCATGAATCAGCATTGAACTTACCAGATCCTTTCCTTTGTTACTCTCGTGACTTTGTTGATAACGAAAATCGCCTATCTCTAATCATTTGGAACTTCGCTGTTCACAGCACACATATTCATAAATCCACACAGCTGTACAAACAAATACAGGCCAACGCTCTCAAGCATTTCAGAGGTAATGCCATCCACACCAGCAGCCTTGCCATTCTCTAGTTTTTTAATTACGGAAATAATGTCATTGATAACTACTACTGGATTGAGGTGAATACCTATTTCTGAGTTATTATAAATTTACTTGAATTCTGTTGAATCTACTTCGAATTCTCATGAATTCTTGCGAATTATTTCATATTCCTTTGAGCAGGTCGCCCATCGTGCGATTCTTTTGGAATAATGTATATTTCGAAAAGATCAAAATATTGGAACAATGACTCGATCAAAAACATTCCAAATCAGGCAGGTTCTTTACTTGAAGTCGCAGAATCTGTCAGCAGTGTCATCATTTTGGTATTTTCTTAAAGTAAATAAGGCGCCTTATGTTTTCCCGAGTTGATAAACAGCTTCCGTGACTTTGAGCGCATTTGAATTTTGACGCCATATACTAATTTTTTTTTCGACTTGTATGGTTTTTTATCTGAATAAGAAATTCCATTTTCAATTTTTGATTTCTGATATGGGCGTTTGTCTAGTACCTTTCACTTTTATGTCCCTCAAAGATATGTAAGTACCCTGGTGAAAGTTTTGGATAGGAATTCATTCAGAATCTTTCCTATTCATTCCAAAATCTGTATCTGAAACAATCCAGAGCGATCCGAACCAATCCGAAAAGAGTCCTGAATTTCGTTCGATACAAATTTCTTAAAAATGGATCCAAATTTTCCCGACCTCGGAATGATCCAAACGATTTTCAACCCGAACGAACCCGATTCATTCCGAACTCGGATTCATTCGGATTGGAAATTTGGTTTTGAATAATCCAAGTTCATATTGATTCGCATTCATTCAGATTTCGGAATGATTTGGAATGTATTCCTATTCGAAACTTTTGCCAGGGTAATTTAAATAAATTCAAGAGGAACATTTCTTTCGGGGTATGCATTACAGTGTAAAATATACTTCAAATATGGTTCTCACTAGGAGAGTACTCTTGATCAAAAGTAATTATGCTTGAATGTTCAATTTTTATTGAAGTCAACCCGTCTTAATCCACATGTTCTAATGCTGATTATGTTCAAAAATTACAGCGTTAAAGATACGGTTGAAAATCACCGTATGCATTTCAAGCTATTTCAAACGATACCATGCCCTCTCCCCTCCCCTCCCCCTCTATCACCCTCTCTCTAAATTAATAAATAAATAGATAAATAAATAAAACATTGGTTTTACAACCACCGCAGGGTCTACCTGGGAGCAACTGTCATTCAGGAAAAATAACTCATGCTCCTAGTTGAACCGCGATAAAGTACACCTATGGCCACGTCTCACGACCGTGAGATAAGTGATCACATGCACGACAAAATCACAATAAAGGGCCAGTGAAACCCTCGCGTGTCTTAAGGACACGGAGTGACCCAAGTATGACTGCTCTTTGCATCCATCTCGAAAGTGCCACGGCATATTTTTGGCAGAGGGGTATGGCTTTCAGGTTACTAACTAGTGAAGGTTTCCTTACCTTTGATGTTGTAGTCCCCTTGGAGCGTTCAGCGGGGCAGGGTCTTGGCCAACGCCATAAGAGCGACAAAAATGGTGGTGAAGCACTCTTAAGGCAGCGCTGTGTCTTACACATATGTCGTCCCTGAGTGAATAGGGCAATTGGATAGTATATGCCATAGGTGTTCAGAGAGTTTAAGACACGCCCTGCACCTATCGCTGGAAACCTCTTGACGTAATATGCTTCTACGGTATGCTAAGGTGAAAATTATTTCGTCCTCACACGCGAAATGAAACTCTCGGTTTCTGAATTGAGTTTAGGTGATTTCAGAAAAGCAAACGTTGACTCATGTGACAAGGATTGATATTTTACAATTTTGTAAAAGTTTCCGTGCATCACCTTGTC
>WSXT02223266.1:0-48966 GCA_011762715.2 Neuroterus valhalla | reverse complement strand
TCCCTAAATTCTTGCATTTTATTTCAATTATCGATATAGAATAAACCAAAATATGATATCAAAAGTCTCTCCGTGTAAGAATCTTCTCCTATTTTGTTGGAAATACTTTTACCTGGAATTTCAAGGATTTGAAGCAATTGAAGTTCATTCCAGAGAAAAATTTCTCCTCCGAGCCTATTCAAAAATAGTTGTATAAATTTTGTCATATGTTTATTAAAACAATCTAAGTTAGAATTTTTAAACCAAGGTACTTTTAGGAGTGTTTTCATAGAAATTTTGCGTACTTCTGTATGTCTCCTAGAAATGCTTCATTTAAAATTTCAGATAGACATTATAATATCTCTTCCTAATCAGGATGCATACGCTCCCGGAAATTAGTTAGTTAGCGTTGAGAACTCCAAAACCTCTTTAGTCGTTTAAGTTTTAGAAAGCCCTGAGGGGACGATCCCATCATATGTGCGGATTCACAAATCTCTGTTACTTATTATGCTCCTAAAACATTACCTTATCATATTTTCATATAGTTAAACTACGAATAAGTTTTGTTAGGTTATTTTTTATGTTTCCTGAATTTTGCTATTTGAATACTTCAATTCGATTGCAAAGTTACTTAATTTTCCAAATTTCAGAGGGAATCGTATTTTTTTTTATTCCTAAATTTTGATAAGAGATGGACTTCGACGATGCATTACCTACATTCAAAACCTCATGTTTGCTCGAGAAGTCACTGGTTGATAGCCCATGGAATCAGAATGCAACACATGAATCGTTAGTTCGGTTTCCTTTGGGGTATTCAAATAAACACTGATTTCAGTTGAATATAACAGCGCTCATTAGTCCGAATTTCCCTATGAATATGCAGTGAGACCTCTCAATATGTGAGCTTTCGTCACTGTCGGGGGACTCTCGAGTAAGCTAAATTCACACCAATCCTAATGAAACGATTTTGAGATTGATGCTACTAAATTCCAAGTATGCTTAGTGCCGCTATTAGAGAGCATTCAGCGATTTGATATATACTTTGTACAAAGCACTCCTTGAAATTTCATCCAATATAATGGATATTTGATTTCTTGACATTTTTCGTTAATTGAATTCTCCGCCAGGATGGCGTCAGTGCTGCCATAGCTTTCAAGCCGCGCTTGAAAATAACCAGTTCTGGCATCACTATTAACAGACAGAGTTTCCAATGGTGTCAACTAATGCCAATATTTTGAAAAATATTGAACTCATTCAACTTTTTTATTGAAATATTTGTCAAATCTGTGAACTTCGAAATTCAAATCCGTCGAATGGGGTACATATTTTTTAAAATAAAATTGTGTAAAGAAAAATCAAACACTTATTTTACCTCTTAAGTGATTCTGAGCAGTGATCTGAAGATACAGAGGTGCTCTTGAACGATCCAAAGTATTTAGGGATGATATAGATGGATCTATAGATGTCTCAGGATAGGCTCTAGCGATTCTGTAGAAGGATCCAGAGATGCTATGGGAGGACCTAGAGACCCTCTAGGAGAATTTCAAGCAAACCTTAGGATGATCTAGGGATGCTCTAGGATCTACGAGAGTCTATAAATGTTCTAGGAAAACCTAGAGATGCTCTAGAAGGATCTATAGATTCTCCAAAAGGATCTAAACATGCTTCATGAGGATATGCAGGTGGTCTAGAAGGTTCTAGAGATGACACGAGGAGAAGGATCTGAAGATGCAGTCGGAAGATCTAAAGCTGCCTGAAAAGGATCCTGAAATACTCCAGGAGGATCTAGAGAATCTGGAAATGTTCTAAGAGCATATAGAGAATACAGAGGTGCTCCAGAAAGACCTACAAATGCTTTCGGAGGATCTAGAGATGCTCTAGGAACATCTAGAAAATCTCGAGATGTTTTAGGAGTATCCGGAGGTGTTCTAGAAGGATCTAGAGATATATTCTAGGAAGATCTAGAGAATCTAGAGATGCTTTAGAAGTATCCAGTGGTCCTCAAGAAGGATCTAGTGATCCTCAAGTAGGATCTAGAGATACTCCGGGAAGATAGAGGTACTCCGGATAATTTTAGAGAATTTAAAGATAATATTGATGGATATACAGAATCTAGAGATGATTTGAAGAATCTAGAAATATTCTAGAATAAGAGAATCACGAGATACTCCTGATGAATTTGGAGACCCCTCAGAAGGATCATCAGATACTCAAGGCGGATATGAAGAATCTGATTATGTTCTGAGAGAATACAGGCAATCCAGAGAAGCTTCAAAAGGATTTCCGGATGCTCGGAAAATATTTAGAAATGCTCTGAGAGGATCTAGATATGCTCTAGAAGGACTTAGATATGCTCTAGGTGGACCCAGAGATGTTAATAGAAGTTTTAACGCATCTAGCGATGTTCTAAGGAGATCTGGAGAATCTAAAGGTGGTCAAGGAGTAGTCAGAGATGCTCTAGAAGGATCTAGTGATCCTCAAGGAGGATCTTGAGATACTCCGGGAAGATAGAGGTGCACTGGATTGATCTAGCGAATATGAAAATGCTATAGACGAATCTAGATGGTCGAGAGATGCTTTGAAGGATCTGAGAGGTTCTAGAAAGATAAACAAAACCTCAAGATACTCGAAACGGATATGGAGAATCTGGACATGTTTTGGGAGAATAAAGGCACTCCTGTGAAGCTCCAAAAAGATCTTCGGATGATCTGGAAGGATCTAGAAATGCTCTTAAAGGATCAAGACACGTTCTCAGAAGACTCAAAGAACCTCGAAATGTTATGAGAGGATCTAGATAATCTAGATAATCCAGATAGTTCTAGAATGATCTTAGGAATCTAGAGATGCTCTAGGAGGATGAAGTGTTCCTCAAGCAGGATTTAGAGATACTTTCCAAATGGTCTAAAGAATCTAAAAATGTTGTTAGAGAATCTAGATCCTCTAATAACATTCCTAGGGATGCTTCAGACGAATCTGGAGAATCAAGAGAAGCTCTAAAAGGTTAACAGGTACTCCAGGAGGATCTAAAGGTGCTCTCGAAGTATATACGGATGCTCGAAAAAAATCTCCAGATGTTCTACAAAATTCTGGAGATGATTTAATCTGGGGATGATCTGAGGGTTAAGAGAATCTAGAGATGCGCTAGAAGAATTTGGATATAATTCAGAAGCATCTAGAAATGCTTTAGGAGGATCTAGATTTGGTCCAGAAGGGTCTAGAGATGTTCCAGAAGAATCTTCAGAGAGTGTAGAAGGATCTGAGGATGTTCCACGCGTATCTAGAGGTATCTATAGAAGAATACAGAGAGCTCAGATATGCTTCAGAAGGATAAGGATATGCTCGAGAGATACTCGTAAAGGACCCAAAGATGCTAGGGCGATCTTGAGAATCTAGAGATTCCCAAGAAGAATGTGTTAATGCTCCAAAAACCAAAAGAATCTAGGCCTGCTCTAGAAGTGTACAAAGATGCTCTAGAATGATATAGGGATATTAAATATGGACCTGGATATGCTCCAGGAGGATCTAGAGATTCTATTCGAGGAACTGTAGATACTATGGACGGATCAATAAATTCTCTGAATTAGGCCTGAAGTGGCCATGTGGAATTTGGGAGATTTCCCGGTGGACCGCAAGCTATAAGGGCAACCGAGAGAATACTCATAACTAGGGGGGAGAAGGGGTAAAAAACGGCCACCTATTTGAAAATCCCAGGGCCGAAATGTGTCTTAGCCCTCCCTTGCTCTGAATGTTCTAGTGATCCTTCAAAAGGATATACGTTTGTTCTAGAAGGATCCCGAGATGCTCTAGAAGGCTGTAGAGAGGATCTGAAAAGGCTTTCAAGAGTCTGCAGAGATCTAGATACACTTTTTGAAATTTCATTTATTTTATGTCACGTATGCAACTATTGTGGGAACAGTTTAGTCAATCGCTGAAATCAATCCGAACCTTGATTCATAGGATCGAGAGATCTTCTAATAAGATCAAAAGATCAAGGTGATATAGAGGTATTCTAGCAGGATCAAGATATCGAGATCATCTGGAGATCTTTTATGGTGATCTAGTGATCTTCTAAGAGTACCAACAGGATTTAGAGATCTAAAGAAGATCCTGGAAGATCTGGGGATCCTCTCGGAGGATCCCAAAGATCTGCATATCCTGAAGGTTTTGTGAGTTAGAGATCTTCTTCCTGAAATAGATTCGAGCTTTGATCTAAAAAATCTTGAAAATAATATAGAGATCCAGTAATGCTCTTAAAGGATCAGTTTGATCTGGAAATGCTCAATGATAATCTATATATACTCTCAAAGGATCTAAAAATGCTTGAGAGAGGATATATAGATGCGAAATTCTTCTAAAGTGATAGAACTTTAGGAGGATATATAGATGCTCTCAAAGGTTTAAGGAATGTTTCAGGAGGATCAAGAGTATTAAGAGATGGTCTCGGAGAAGCCAGGATTGATCTAGAAAGTTTTGAAGCGGATCTGGAGAGAAGTGATGCCCTGGAAGGATCTACAGAAGATTCAAAGATCCTCTGAAAGGATCGAGGGGAATAAGAAAGCTTTAGAAGCCTTTAATGATGACTAGGAGAATCTGAAAATGCTCCAGGCGCATCTGAGATTGCTCTATGAGGATCTATGGATACTCTACAAGGATATAGATATACTTTTTTATGATCTAGAGATGCTACGAGAGAATCTAGAGATGTTCTAGAAGGTTCTAGAGATGATACGAGGATCTGGAGAATCTATAGATGCTCAAGAAGGATATAGACACTCTAGAGATACATTGGGAGGCTCTAAGGATGCCTTTAGATGATCTGAAGCTGCCCGAAAAGGATCTTGAAATACCCAACAAGGATCTGCAGGATCTGAAGATGTTCTAAGAGCATAAAGAGAATACAAAGAAGCTCCAGAAGGATCTACAGATGCTCTGGAAGGATCTAGAGGTTCTCTAGAAGGATCCAAATATTTTCTAGGGGGGCCCAGAAATGTTCTAAAAGGATCTAAAGAATCTAAAGATGTTCCAGGAGTATCCAGATATGCTCAAAGAGGATCTAGTGATCCTTAAGGAGGATCTTGAGATACTCCGGGAAGATAGAGATACTCTGGAAAGATCTAGAAACCCCAAAGATGCTATTGAAGGATCTAGAGATTTGCGAGATGCTTCGAAGGCCCTAGAGAATCGATATAGGGAATCTGGACATGTTTTGAGAGTATATAGACAATCCAGAGAAGCTCCAAAAGGATCTTTAGATGCCCTGGAAAGATCTAGAAACGCTCTGGAAGGATCTAGATATGATGTAGGTAGATATGATCTATGTTCCTAGAGGATCTAACGAATCTAGATACGTTCTAGAAGGATCCGGTGCTCCTTAAAAAGGATCTTGAGATACTCCGTGAAGAAAGAGATACTCCGGATAGATCTAGAGAATTTTAAGATACTATAGAAGGATCTAGAGAATCGAGAATTGCTTTGAAGGGTCTGGAGATGTTCTAGAAGAATAAAGGAAATCGAGAGATACTCCTGATGGATTGAGAGGTATTAGAAAAGCTCTAGAAGGTTCTAAGGATGCTCGAAGAGGATCAGGAAAATCTGGAGATGCACTAGGAGAATCTGGGGATGCTCTAGAAGACTCGGAAGAGGTTCTAGAGAACAGGGATAAATGCAAAATATCTTAAGAAGATTGAGGTATCCTCTAGGACGAACGACAGGATTATTAGATGCTCCAGAAGGTTCTAGAGATGTTCTCGAAGGCTCTAGAGATGACCTAGAAACCATCTAGAAGGATCTAGAGAGGATCTGAATAATTTTTTTCAAATTAATGCTACTACATTGGAACTTTTTGTCTGCTCTGGGATGGATCCGAGCCTTGAATAATTGAATATAATAAAATTATTGGAAGGAATTAGTGCAATTTGGTCATCTTTAGACTTTCCTTATTATTTTTTCATTTTGTTCTCGAATGTGGGGTATTACAAAGGTTTTATTTTTAATGCGTCGTTAAATGAAGAACTTGAACCTTGATATTTTTATAGTCTTCCTAATGAAAAGAAATTGCTGATTTTCCATGACCTTTTTTTCATCATCTCCCAGTTTCAAGTTCTTACAGAATAGCTGCAAAAAGAAATTGGACCCTTCGGGACACTCTCACAATAAGCTCGTTTAGCCATTTACGACGATGGATGAACTTTTCCAGCATTTTCTTCATACCTTTTGTCTCTCGTCTTCATTGCGACTCCCAAGGAATTTCTCCTTGTCGCATGACTCTTTTAGATCTTTGAAATATGAATAAGGACAGAAGAATTTATCCAGAAATGCGCTTTCCTCGAGATCAGGGGAATCTTGGAAGGGGAATAAGTACTTTTCTCTCATATATTTTTGAGAGGAAGGATACAGTAAAGAGGAAAAACATATCAGCACAAGTACTTCATAGTTAGAAAAAAGTTGCTAGAAATTGAAATAAAAAAAATTGAAAAGAATATGGCAAATTGAAAATTACATGATATATAAAACTATTCAATGAAATACTTTCTATGCATGTACACAAAACAAGGGGCGTAATTTCCAAAATAGTTTTTCGTGATTGATTGGAATCCGATCTCCATAGTTTTCCCACGTAGTTTTTTTGGGCGGGATCCGAATCTGATATCCATTTTTTACAGACTCGTCTGGTTTTTTTAGTTTCTGTAAATCAAAGATTTCTCGAAAAAAAACTTAGCATTCTAGATGGATGTGATGCATCTGTTTGACGAGTGGTACATAACTTTCGGTGTATTTTCTAACGCCTAATCTGATGCGCTTCCTTTTTTTGGGTTGGCTACAACAGCTTCTGAGAAAATCATAAAAAAGGGAAAAACGGTAAAAAAAGTGTATAAAACTGCACAACAAAATACTGCCTATATAATTATGTCCACTAAATGAAGATCTAATTTCTGAAGTAATTCTTCGTGCCGAATTTGAGTCTGAATTTCATTATTGACCTACCCCTCAGGTTTTCTATTTTCTTGAGCCGAATACTTTTTTTAAATAACATATTGTTCCAGAAATGGATGTATAGAAAACTTATTCGATATCGAGCGATACTTAATCCTGGTAGGAGAATAATTGTACTTCTTCTCTTTTTAATTTATTGGAATTTGATGAAAATTAAATTATTAACTTCAATGTCTACTCAAATTTGCCCAAGTTCACTCAAGTTTCTTAGAATTTATTTAAAGTCTATCGATTTCCTTCAATTCTTCTCAGTTCCTTCGATTCTGCCTGAATTTTGTTGATATTACTTACATTCCCACGGATTCAACAGAACTTCATTAATTTCCTTGAATAATCATGAATTTGCGTGAATTCCTCTGAGTTCACCTTCATTTTCTGGAATTTCGTTAAGTTTTTTTGTGTTCCATTGAATTCTTTGAAACTTTCTTAAATTTATTTTACTTTTCTCTAATCCGCCTAGAATCTCTGGGATTCTCTTTAGTGCCGATCATTCCTTTCAAATTTAATGTTATCAATTTCTAGAAAATTCAAAATCATGTAGGCGTGTTGTCCAAAAATGGTATATATCCATTCAGAGCAATATGTGATGAGAAAGAAACCTTGGTTCCCATTTTGCTTTGTAGTGTTTCATTCATCAGTTCTTTTGAAAAGAAAATTCAAGTAAAAAAAAAATGAAAATCCTGACGTGTGGGCAAGCTATAGGGGTCGGATTCGAATTAAGTACAAAAAAAAAACTTCGAAAATTGTACTTTCCATCTCATGGACATATGTAGGTATTTATGGTATTTATGGTACAGATTCGACTTTACACTGACTCGAAAAATACTCGAAAATCTAATGCGTAGGCAAAGTACGGAGGTCGGATTCGAATTGAGTACAAAAAAAAACTTCGAAGATTGTATTTTGCATCTCTTGGACATATTTAGGTTGTATTTTATTGTACAATGCAGAAATAAATCGATATTTTCAGAAAATGTTGAGTAAAAAAACGGAAAATCCTGAAGTGTAGGCAAAAAATGGAGGTCAGATTCGACTTTCGACTAAAAAACATCTGCGAAAGTGACACCACTTTTTTCATAGAAATATATAAGTCGTACTTCTTTCTACAGTGTGATTATATTTTGATATTTTTGACAAAACTTTGATTCGAAAAAAACTAGAAAATCTAACGTGTAGGCGGAATGGAGGTCGGATTCGGATTTGGCTCAAGAAGCTACTTCTGAAATGACACCTTTCATTTGATGGACATATGTTGTTTGTGGTTAGATTTGAATCCAGCATGAAAAATTACTCTGGAAAAGACACATTCCATTTCATGGACAGATATAGCTCGTCTTTTGCTTCAAAGTCTAATTATACATAATTTTTGGAAAAGAAACTTTGACTCAAGAAACCTAAGAATACCTAAGTTGTAGGCAAAATATGGAGAGAAGTTTTGGATTGAGCATGAATTCTACTTTGGAAATGATATCTCATTTCTTGAACAACTGTAGGTCGTTTGAGGTTATGTTCATGTTCTTCCCTCACACTATGATAATTTTCATTGTTCAAAATTAGATCGTAGATTCGAGATAACCGTATTCTTTTCTTCATTTGCATGCAACATTCTAATTCTTGGAATAGCATGTCGAATATCATAAAGAACTCGAAAGTTGAGAAATTTTGAAAATTCATGGCATGACTGAATTCATGATTCAGTTCTTTATATATTTTTCTTTATATCTGCATTTCGACCTCAGCCCAGAAGCTCAACAGATATGTCTATTTTGTGTCGTAGCAATTTCTGCTTGAATCGTCACGTATGTACCCCACGTCTAAAAGCATCGGTTGCTATATATTATAGAATTTGAAAGGAAAATATGTTGCATCCTACGATTTCCATCAGGAGGAGAATTTTTCATAAAGCTGACTATTCGTGCAGAAAGTGTTGAATACATTGTTAGCATTCTTCAATCAACGTTAGCAACTGAAGAATGTATATAAGAGATTCGAGAATATGATCTATGAAAATCTAATGAAAATAACTGTACATCATTTATTCTTGTGTTACCTCACGTAGTTGATGAGCGCTTCCTATGTAGTGGAAACTGCCAGCCCTGTGTCCTCCTAGAGTATCTTCATATCCTCCTAGAGCAGGGGTGTCCAATGCAAGGTTGGCGCGCTTCTCCTTCCTTCTCCTTCTCCGAGCGCTTCATCCAGAATTTTCTCCTCGTTCAACGCTTCCACCACGGGCTTCGTCTGACTACGCCTGACCACGCCTACTTGCGCGCACTGTTCACACAGCCCGGCCGCCTAGGACCTCTGGTCACAACCCGATCACCGCATGAACGCATCCAAGGTGGTAAAAGAGGGGGTTGACGAGTGACAGTTTTTTACACCGTTGCTCACGCGTTGGACACCTCTGTTATGGAGCATAGTTAGGTTGTAAGGCAGCTGTGAGCTGTATACTTCCCACTTTAGGTTGTTTTTCAGGCCTACTTTGTATATTTTTTGTATATTTGTTTTCTTGGGTGGGAAATCAATAAAGATGTGTTATTATCATCATTATAGTTATTATATCTGGATGCTGTAGATCCTTTTGAAGTACGTCTAGATCCTTCTAGAGCATTTCTAGAATTGTGAAATTCTCCTGAAGCATCCATGGATTCTTATAAAAGATAACTAGAAGCTTCAAATCTTCCCTAGGGATCTTTTGATCCTCTACGAAATCTCTACATCCTCTCTTAGTCGCATTCAGAGCATCTGGATATTTTTCTGTAGGATTCATAGATTGACGTAGAGCTTTTGTAGATCCTCTTGATCTTCCTGAAACATCTCTTGATCTTCCAGATTCGCTCGGAGCATTCTAGGATTCTCTGGATATTTAGACTTTCCAAAACTTTTCCAGGCGGATATGTAAGATCAAGAGATGCTTTAGGAGGATCTATAAGATCTGAGACAGCTCTACGTTAATTACAGATCCTACCTGGGAGAATATCCTTTTGTAGCATATATAGATCCTCTGGATCCTCCTAAATCATCTTGAGGTCTCGAAATTCTTCTTATGCATCTATGTATTCTTCTGACACGCCACAAGAATCTCTTAATCCTTCTCAAGAGTCCATCATCTTTTCTGGGTCATCCCAGAGGATCTCTTGACCCATTCTAGAACCTTCCACCTCTTCTCTAGTCACCTTCAAAGCATCCGTAGATCCGACTAGAGCAACTGTAGATCCTTCTAGAGTATCCCTCGATCATCTGTATCCTACAGATTCTCTAGATTTTCATGGAACATGCCTAGATCCTCCGAAAGCTTATCAAAATATTAGATCTATCAGTAAATTTCTAGGTCCTCTAGAGATCTGAATCCAACAGAGAATGCCTTGATCCTCTAGATCTATCGATCTTTTCGGAGCATATCTAGATCTCATACTCTCCTTGAGAATCTCTAGATTTCGAAATGTTCGTTTTGAATCTTTTGATCTCTAGATCTTCCTCAAGCATCGAAAAATCCTCTCTGGAACTTTCCAGAACATCTCTAGATCTCTGATTCTTCTAAAGCATTTGTATATATCTAGATCCTCCTTAGTATATCTAAGTTTTCTGATTTCTCCTTAAGCATCTCGGAATTTTTCAAACTTCCTAGGACATTGCAAGATTTCTGATTTTAAGAGTTCATCAATAGATCCAGATCCTCTTAGAGAATGTATAGATTCTCTAGATCCTTAGATCTATCAGTGAATTTCTAGGTCCTCTAGATCCCTGAATCCCTTATAGAATGCCTAGATCCTCTAGATCTATCGATCTTTTTGGAGCATATCCAGATCTCATACTCTCCCTGAGAATCTCTAGATTTCGAAATGTTGGTTTTGAATCTCTTAATCTCTAGATCTTCCTCAAGCATCGAAAAATCCTCTCTGGAACTTTTCAGAACATCTCTAGATCTCTGATTCTTCTAGAGCATTTGTATATATCTAGATCCTCTTAGAAGATGTTTAGATCTATTGATCCCTTTAGAAAATCTCGAGGTTTTTCTAGAATAATGTCTAGATCTCCAGATCCTCTTGGAAAACGTTGAGATCCTGTAGGGCAGAATATCCTCCTAGAAATATCTAGATCTTCTTCGAGAGTATCTATATCCTCGCAGAGGATGTTTAGATCCTCTTGATCTTTAGATCTTCACAGAGATCTTCTAGATCTTCCGATCACTGCCACTTCTGGATAATAGATGGATCCTCTAGATCTACATATCTTTCTGGAAAATCTGGGAATCCTCCCCATAACTTACTAGAATATCTCTTGATCTTTGATTCCTCTTGAGCTTATGAAGATCTATAGATCGTATATGAGAATAACTAGATCCTCTCAGAGAATGTCTGAATCCTCTGTGTCTACATCCTCTCAGAGAATGTCTGAATCCTCTATGTGTCTAGATCCTCTTAGAGGATGTCTTAATCCTCGTAGAGGATGTTTAGATCCTCAGGATCTTTAAATCTTCACAGAGATCTTTAGACTATTCTAGAGGATCTCTAGATCACCGCTACTCCTAGAAAATCGATAGATCCTCTAGATCTCTATATCTCCTCAGAAAATCTGGAAATCCTCCCTATAACTTACTAGAATATATCTAAATCTCGGTTTCTCCATAAGCTTATGGAGATCTATAGATCTTATTGAAGAACAACTAGATTCTCTCAGAGAATATCCACATCCTTTAGATCTCTGAATCCTCTTAGAGGATGTACAGATCCTATAGATTTCTGGATCCATTAGAGGAAGTCTAGATCTCTAGATCCTTTCAGATCATATCCAGATCTCTTATTCTCCTAGATCTAAATCTTCCTGGAACATATCCAGATCTTTGATTTTTTTGAAGCATTCATAGATCTCTAGATCCTATAATAGCGTGTCTAGATCTCTACATCCACTGGATAATGTCTGTATCTAAAGATCCTCTTAGAGAGTCCCTAGATCCTTCTAGAATAATTTATGGGTCTCCAGATCCTCCTGGAAAATGACTTGATCCCTTAGATCTCCATATATTCCTAGAGAATATCTAGATCTTCTCAGATCCTTGTAGAGAATGTCCAGATACTCTAGATCCTCTTAGGTGATGTTTGGATCCTCTTGATATCCTCTTGGTTCACTAGATTCTCTAGATCTCGAAATCTTCTCAGAAAATGTTTACATTCTCTAGATCTCTATAGGTCCATGAGATCCATTAGAGGATCTCTTGATCCTCTTAAAACATATCCAGATCTCTTATTCTCCTAGAGAATCTGTAGCTTTCAAGATGCTTGTATAGAATCTCTTGATCTCTAGATCTTCCTCGAGCATAGGAAAATCCTCTCTGAAAGTTCTTAGAAGATATAAAGATCTCTGATCCTTTTAAAGCATTAATAGATCTCTAGATCCTTTAAAAATATGTCTTGATATCTATATCCACGTGAGAATGTCTTGATCTATAGATACGCTTGGGAAATCTGTAGGTCTTCCCGGAATATTATTAGGATCTCTAGATCCTTTCGGGAAACGTATCGATCCTCCAGATCTCCATATCTTCCTAGAAAATATCTAGATCTTTTCAGAAAGTATCCATATTCTCGTAGAGAATCTCTAGATCCTCTAGATCTTAAGAACGTCACAGAGAAATTCTAGATCTTTTAGATACCTAGATCATTCGAGAGCATCTCCAGATATCTATATTTTCTCAGAGAATCTGGAAAACCCCTCCTACATATAACTTCCTAAAACATTTCTAGATCTCTGATTCTCTTGAGCTTCTGAAAATCTCTAGATTATTCTGGAGAATATCTAGATCCTCTTAGAGGATGCCCTGGTCCTCTAGATCTCTAGATCCTTTTGGAGTTTCACTGGATTCCTGGTTCTCCTAAAGAATCTATAAATCTCGAAATGCTCTTGGAGGAACTCGGAACCCTCAAGGTTTCTAGATCTCTAAATTATTTGAATCTGTAGATTCTCTGAATCGATAGATCCTCCGGGTCCGTAGATCCACTGAACTCTAGGTCCTCGCTAAAACCTCCTTGAGAATTTCTGGATCCTGGTAGAGCGTCTCTAGATCCTGCAAGAGGATCCCTAGGCCCTCGTGATACCTAGATGAATTGAATCCTCCTAGATGATTTCTTGGTCCACTTATATCTTAACATCCTCTTTAAATTTACATGAATCGTATTTAGATCTTCGTGAATGATCTTTAGATCTTCGTGAGTGATCTTCAGATCTTTTTATGTTGCCTTTAGAACTTTCCAGAGCATAATCTAGATCCTTCTAGATAATATTTTTACCTTTTGGATCTCTATATTCACTAAATACCTAGATCCACTTAATCTCTACATCCCATCTAGAACAACCTGAATCGTATTCAAATCCTGATAGAGAGTTTTTGGATCTTGCTAGAGAATATCTTGACTCTCTTGATATCTTGATGATCTCAGTACTCCTATATTATTTATAGCATTCTATCTCTAGCATCTATTAATCCTCTGTAGAACCCAATAGAACATTTCTAGGTTCAGCTAGATAACATCTCCATCATTTCGATGTCTTGATCCTCTTTGCAGATATCTAGGTCCCTTGATCCAGGGCTCAAATTTACTTCATGGATAAAAAATGATGTCGATAGTAGCTTAAATTTAAAAAATCATTGCAAAGTTACATCTCAAAAAAGTCGCATAAGTGGCATAAGTGACATAAGTCACATTAAACTCCGAAAATATTATTTAGATACTCATAGAGTATCTTTAAATCATCTCTAGATCTCCATACCTTCTAAATGCTCCTAGAGGATATTTATATCTTCAGACTCTCTCGATATCTAGATCCTCTAAATACTTTCAGAGGATGTCAAGATATTCCCAGATTTAGTCAAGATCTTCCTTCAGGATCATTGGATTCTCCTAGATGATATTCAGATCCTTTGAAGCTCTAGAATCTCCCAGAATATCTCTAGATCCTTGCAATCCTCTATCACCCATATAAGACACATTTTTTTAAACAACATCTTATTTTTCTTCAATTCTTTGTTACATCAAAGCATAGTTTATATTATTGGAATTGTTATAAATGAAAAGTAATGACAGCGATTTCCTGAAATTCTGAATGAAAGAATAATTCCCTGTAATTGACAACCTCATACATTTACATACCTTCGTTTCTGGAAATTATTCATATTCATGAGAGATAAAAATGTAAAGCCTTTCACTCATTCTATTCTGAATTTCTTTCATTGATCAATTTGTCTGGAGAGTTTCTCGTAGACTTTTATAAAGGTTCAACTCAGTGTCTTCTGAACAAAAAATTACCCCATTAGGTAAGTCAAATCCTGGGTCTGAATTCAATAAAAGAAGGTTCAACATCCACCAAGGAATGCCTTGGGATCTAGAAGATTGATTAGCATTTGGGAATTTCGTTCCGTTGAAAATGGACGAAAATTTTTATGCGTTTACCAAACTTATTCATTGAGATAACAAATGTCGCCTGAAATAATCTCCTAATGAATAAGGTCATTCCTGATTCATAGGTTGTTTATTTCGTGAAGAAAAACCACATCAAAGGCTTGAAAAATAGTCAGCTTCTGAATTTTTTTAAAAATAGTTTATAAAATGAACAATTATAGTTCGTTTATAAATTATCACAAGAGGGGGATTCTTCAAAGTTATCCAAAGTTGATCGGTTTGAAAAAAGGAAATCTACTGGTTGAAAATAGACGAAAATCTGTATTTATAGAAATTATTTGGGTTCGCTGGTCCCAATACTTTGTGGTGGAGACAATG
The DNA here is from genome assembly GCA_011762715.2 of Neuroterus valhalla. Taxonomy (NCBI): domain Eukaryota; kingdom Metazoa; phylum Arthropoda; class Insecta; order Hymenoptera; family Cynipidae; genus Neuroterus; species Neuroterus valhalla. Next base: position 34,222 of record WSXT02223266.1, on the reverse strand, counting down.
CCTATGTATTTTTTGCCGATGAATCCAAATTTGTGGTTAAAATAATAAAAAAAGCAGGTGTTTCTCTTCTATATATTCTCAATGCAAGAAATGTAAAAAAAACTGAGTTTTTTTGAGGTTCGAAAGCAAACGGTCACCAACTTCAGAATTCCGACCACGGATTCGGATTCAGCGTCTTGAAATACATAGAATGTGATTACTCTACCCCGTCGGACAACCCATTTTTTTGTGAGGCCGTGTTATGAATGCCTCGCCAAGGAATTCTTTCTGCCATATTTTTCATTGTGAAACAAGATAATACCCATGTAAACAACTCTCATAAACAAATGCACATTTTGCCTTTCTTTAAATGGATAAACCTTATTTTTTGGTCGAATCAACTAGAAATGTCTCGTTGAAGATTCCTCGCTGTCACTCTTTTCTTAGTAACAAAAATTGTTAATAACATACACAAATGCAGATTTTGACAATCTTCTCATGCATGTGCTCAATTTTTTGTGGAATTAACTAGTAATGTTCTACATAGACTCCTGGCCATCAATATAACATGAGAACTATATTGACATGAATAAGAATTATATAAAAAATTTTTTCATCAAAAGAGTATTTAGAATATTTTTTAATGGGTAGACCTCATTTTTTTGCAAAGTTAACAAGTGATGTCTTGCAAAAGACTTCTTGCTGTCGCATTCTGCAAGTTGGAAAATATAATTATTTATAAACAATTTTCATAAGCAAATATTTCATACTAAAGAAGCTTCATTCTTCTGGCCCAATCGAATAGAAATATCTTGCGAGAGAGGTCTTCCTGTCATTCTTTTCAAATCACAAGAGCGTTCAATTATATAAACAATTTTGATAAGCAAATGCAGATTTCGACCATATTTACGTGAAAATTCTTTGTTTTATGTAATCAACTGGAATATCTTGCGAAAGAGTCCTTGCTGTCATTTCTATCAAAGTAAGAAATACTGAAACATATATAAAATTTTCATAAACAAATGCAAATTCCGACCATAGTTCCAGGCCTAATTTTTCTGTGAAAATAACTAAAAGAGTTTTTATAAAAGTTTTGCCAAAGATTTTAGGCTTCATTTTTCCGCGTAATCGGCAATTTGATACATAATTTGAAACACAATTTGACGATGTTTCGATTGGTAGGCCTTTTTTGCAATCAACTCTAAATAATGTTCTTGGAGATACTCTTAGCTGTATCGAAGTTATAAAAAAGGAAATATGCAAACATTTTTTATAATTAAATGCACATTTCAACTATGTCCTAAGGAAGAAGCTTATTTTTTTTCGTAAGTAACCAGAAATGTCTCGCGGAATACCCATTGCTTCTGTTTTCATAAGAATGACAAAAACTGAAATACATCAAGAATTTTTATGAATAAATGCACATTTTGACCATATTTTCATGAAGAAGCTTGGTTGTACTGTGAAATGGACTAGAAATGTCTTGCTTAAGACTCCTTGCTGTCATTTTAATCGAAGTGATCATCTGATCATTTTTTAATAAATATGCCTTAATTTTTCTTCGAGCCCAACTCAGAATATGTTGCTGAAGACTCTTCGTTGTCATATTCTACATGGTGACAAAAATCAAGAACTATTTGATCAACTTTCATAAACAAATGCACTTATCGATCAGCTTTTTATCAGTAGGTATATTTCTTTGCGTAATCAACTAGGAATGTCTTACAAAATACTTTTTTTCATGAACAAATGCAAATTTCGACCATATTTTGATGAGTAGGCTCGATTTTTTTGCGTAATGAACTAGAACTGTCTTTCGTAGGACTTCTCACTGTTATTCTTATCCAAGTAACAACTGTTTATTATATAAACAATTTTTATGAGTAAATGCACACTTGACCTTATTCTTATAAGTAAAGGTCTAATTTTCCTGACATATTAACTAGAAATATTTTGCGGAAGCTTCCGACAAATATAAATATCTTACTTCTGATTGACCGAGAAAATTGATAAACTTGACCTTGAAGAACCAAGAAATGCCCGCACAGAAAGTCATACGTATGGGAACGGCGACTGACGCTTGCGGCCGCTAGGGTCGCTAGGGAGCGTGGAGACATGACAGACTGCGGCGTCGTCTGCTATATACATATATTGCACAGTGTTGTCGTTTATTTTGAATCAAGTTTGAAGCATTAATTTCGAAATGAAAGGCATGTGTGTAGGGTTAGGGTGTAAGAATAAAGGCGAACATTAATTTTCGAATGATGGTAATCTAAGGAAAAAGTGGATAATAGTCATTAAACGGGAAAGTTTCTGTCCGAGTTAAGCGTCGCGGTTGTGCTCGACGCACTTTACCACGGAGGATTATTACACTGAAGATTTTCATTCAGGTACATTTTTTCGATTGAATAAAATAAATATTGAGAGAAAAGACAATTTTGTCCATTATTTCCACTCAAGATTTTTTTTGTGCTTTCTATGCCACAAGTATAAAATTATAACAAGAGTCCCTAACCTCTAAACCACGATCTGTAAAATCGCTTTTCTCTATCGACTCTCAGTTTTACCATCTTTGTCACACAAGTTGTGCTTTTTTCAGTTCATTTACCATGTGATATTAAAAATAAGCATTGTTATTTCATATTGATTTTGTTTAGCGTAAGCGATCAACCTAGAGGAAAAGATAGATCCATTACACTCATCACCGGCATAATCATCTAACCGCAAAACACTATGTTACCTACCACAGTTTCTTGTAACAAGAACCTAATCATTAACTGCAGCTTCAAACTGAAACATTTGCATCTCATTTCGTTCTTACATTATACTAAACACTGTAATCCATTTTTATATATTTTTTAAAATAATTATATCACAAGGTTATTTCATACACTTTCACATTCTTATCACATCGCACATTTCTGAACCGAAACAATTGTGGGCCCTTGTCCTGACGCCTGCGCAAAAGTCATGTCTCCAAACTCAGTACTGCCCTCTACGCCTAGCTTGTCATATCGCCGTCCCTCCACATTTTGGTGTTTGTTCGGCTCACGTTTTGTACTCTTACCGAAATGTCCCAAATGACTTTCTGTGCGGGAATTCGATAACTTTTAGGGCACTGTGTAAACATGCAAATGAGGGCAAGATCAGCGTAACGTGTAACGCTGAAACACTGTCAGGCGGACTTCCCTGTCGCTAATTCTCTCTCTCCATCCTTCGCGCCCCACTGAGAGCGGTATGTAGCGGTGTATATCGGCATATGGCACATGCGCACTACGGTGTCCAAACATTAGTCTGTGGCAGCCCTGAAAGACAGAAAAACTAAAGTATTTGAACAATTTTTTTGAACCAATGCACATTTTGATCATATTTTCATGAATAGCCCTAATTTGCTCGAGAAAAAACTAGAAATGTCTTGCGAAAGATCCCTCGTTGTCATTTTTCTCAAAATGACAAAAATAAAACTTATCTACAATTTTGATAAACAAATAGCACATTTCAATCATATTCTAATAAGGAGGCATGGCTTCTTCGCGGAATCAATTAGAAGAAAGGAAAAAAGTTCGTTTTAGAAAAAAAGGATGTGTGAGTGGCTTCGGTAATGGATGCGGAAATTTGAGCCAGGCGTCGCGGCGCTGAGGATGTATTTGCGAGCGGCCCTAGTGGTTAGGCGTGCCTGCCTGGACGATTTCATTTGCAAGGGTACTATGGAATGACGGTAAATAATCCTGACGTTCCTTCGTTACTTCGTTGAGGGATATTACGCTTCTTGAAAAATCACAAGTGACAACTTGAACCACTAAAAGCCACTCCTAAGAGTTACCTGTAAATTATACAAGTTTCACGGACTGTGTCAAGCGCAAAGGCTAAAATGATAAAAATATTAAAAGAGTTCCCAGACCTCCTCTCTTCATAATGTGACAGTCGCTAAAATCTTTCTGAAGAGGGAGTCCATCAATAAAGGTTTTGGAGTCTCATAAAAACTTTTTGAGTAACGAAGACATAATTCAGGAATAAAGTTCCAGAAGCACGTTCCAGCTTTTCCTATGAAGATGGAAAAGTTGAGCATTCAAGAGCATTCTTGAACATTCTGGAAACTTCTAAAACATTCTAGAACATAAAATCAAATTCTGAACATTCTAGAAAATTCCAGAACCTTCTAGAAAGTTCTCAAACCTTCCAGAACATCCTAGATTATCCCGGATCAGTCTATGATATTTTGAATATTATAGAAAAATCCAGTGAATCTAAAAAAACTGTATGTCATTATTTTTGATCGGAAATAATGAGAATTTTCAATTAAATATCATTAGATCAAAAAGGATAGTCAAAATTTAACCACAAGTACGGTAATGTTCGTGTGCTTTACCTAAGATAGTATTTTTCAACTGAAATTATTGGATATCGAAAGAGATTTGCTATTTTGGAACAATTCAAGGGTGTTTTAGAATTTTCCGTCGGAATGGAAATTTTTCTTGAAGATCTGTGAGACTTCGGAGAGAATAATAATTTTTGAAAAGTTGTTAGTAACGTTATCGGTAAACATTGAAAATTCGTACTTTCAAACTGAAATCTTTTTAATAATTAAGATTTAGATTTTCTTAACAATATTAGGGATTATATGTTAATGTGTTTTGTCAGGAATTGGTAGTTTTTATCAGAAGAGAGTTGTATGATGATTCACAACTTTCTTATAAGGTTAGGTTGTGCTGGTGTTCTCAACAGAAAAAGGGTATTACGAGTGGTTAGTATTTTTTCTCGGAATTTTCAGCATTCTTTGATGAAAATTATAAGAATAAAAAGATGTTTGCAATCCCGCTACAGCTTTAGGTTATGCTTGTCTGTTTTTCCTGAAATGACATTTTTCAATAAAAATCGTTCGATTAGATTCACAATTTTGGAACAATTTGAGGTTATTATAGTAATTTCCGTCGAAATCGAAATTTTAATTGAAAACTATTAGATTTCAGAAAAGATTGATAAGTTTTGGATAATCAGATTATATTATTGTTGAACATCGAAACTTGGTATTGGGTTTTAGGTTGTGCTGATGTTTTCCCTGGAAAAGAGTGTTATCAATAAAAAATCATTAGATTTGGAAGAAGATTCATAATTTTCAAACATTTCTAGGTTACGTTGACATTTTTGTTGGAAATGAAAGTTGTCATTCCTACGAATTATTAGATTCCAAATAAGATTGATAATCTTCGAATAATATTAGATTACGTTGACGTCTAAAAAAGGCTGGGATTGTAAAATAAATATTATCGTCGTTTGGTCAGATTTGAGTACTTTTTGTCGGAAATGGGTCATAAAAGTAAAAAAAATAAAATATCTTGAAGGTAATTTGGAACTTCTGAAAAATTACAGGTCATGGAGGTTCTTGCACTGAGAACAGTATTTTTTCAGTATTTTTAATAATAAATTATTACATTTCGAAGATGATTCATAATTTTTCAAGAGTTTCATGTAACGTGGGCACTCTACAACGAAAATCGATTTATTCATCTTCTCTTAAAAAGAAAGTCCATTGGGAGAAGTTTTGCAGTCTCATAAAAACTTTTCAAGAATCGGAGATAGTTATCTAGAATAATGTTTCTGAGGCTGATTCCGGATTAATGCATTTACAACCTTCTTCTAAAATAGGGAAATTGACAGAGCATCCTAGAATATTCAATATAATTCTTTGACACCTTTGGGAATATTATAGGAAAGTCCAATCAATCGGAAAAATTTATGTCATGTGATCATTTTTCGTCGAACATCATTAACATCTTTTGTCTAAAATTATTAGATTATGAAGAATATTCACGTGTTTGTCACATTTTTAGGTTAGGTTAATATGTTCAACCTGAAATGCTATATTCCAACCAAAATTAATTTGTCTCAGTATTTCTGGACAAATTTGAAGTTTTTGTTGGAAATTATTAGATTTTTAAGAAAATTAATAAATCTCAAACAATTTTAGGTCACGTCACGTGTGCGCTCTACGTTGAAAATTGGCGTTTTAAAAAAGAATATTATAATTTGAACGAGAATAAAAATCTTTTAACAATGTTGAATTCCAAATAAGGCTAGTGCTCCCCGTCAGAAATTATTAGTTTCAATCCAAAATAAATTATAGTTGAAAGATGGTTCAGAAATTTTTTCACGAGTTTAGGTTATGTTGGTTATAATATCAATTTTATATTTCGATAAAAGAGTATGAGATGCAATAAAAAAAATAATCGCGTGCGTAGCGCACGTGTTTTTCTACGGTAATTTTAAATTCCACGAGCGACATGGGTTGGATGGGAAAAAGGGAGAGTTTCCTGAACTTGTAGAATCTTAGGTATTCCTTCCCTTTAAAAAAGATCCTCTCTCGAATCGATTTTCTTGGGATCACTTCATACAAGAATACCGGAAACTTGAACTTGCGGCTCTCATAAATAATAATGAGCACATTCAGTGCTCCTAAATTCGTTCTAGAGGAGCATGAGAAACCTGTGAAAGCTTCAAAATCTGTAATAAATAAGGAGAAGATCCATTCTAGGGTATTGTATAAATTTTCTCCTTTCCATACAAGAAAATTCGGTCTCTATTTTCCTTCGAAAAAATTCAATCAAAGAAGGGTGGATTTTTTTTTATTTCATCAAATCACATTGGGAAGAAATAATGGAATAGATAAAAGTTAGTCGACATTGTTCAATTTTTAAAGGTATCTTTTTGAAATGGTAAAAATTTGAAGGAAAAATTAATTTGATTCCAATTTTATCTAAATTAATTTTTAGTACCATTTTTTCCGTTGAGTTTTTATTTATTATGAGGGAATACGTTTGATAGGGTAAATAGAAGTGGGTCGTGGAACCAACAGAGTTGCGATAACAGTTTTACTTTACGTGCATCCTCAAATGCATACTGGGACATTGAGAGTACCATTCCGCTTTCCTGGAGTATAACGTCATTTGTAGGCAGCAGTTGAACTCGATATCACGCACACGTGCCGGACGAGAAAAACAAATTCTGAAAAAATCGTCGAGATTCCGAGGTAAATTGTTTAGTTAGAGACAAAAGTCATATTCTATGGTTACAAAATCTCTATTTATCATTAACAGCCCTCTCTGCATTTTTCCCCTTATTCCTGAACCCCTGCAACCTTTCTCACAATCTATGCGTCTTAATCCTTGCAACCCTCCTTGCAATCCCTACCTCTTAACCCTAGCAACCTTCCTTCCAAGCTTTACTCCTAAACCTATGAAATCCGTATTACATTCTCTGCAAACCGTCCCACAACCCTGTCCTTCGACACCTGAAATAATAACCACAGCCTGTGTAATTTGAACTATGCAACCCTGCTTGTGAATCCTGACTCTCAATCCCTGGAACCCTTATTACAACTCCTGCCTCCTAATCCCTGAAAACCCTCCTTAAAACACTTGTCCTTAACGTGCGCAACCCTCCTCAAATTTTTTGCAACCCTTTTTACAACCCCCGTCCCTTGATACCTGAAACAATCCTATCAATCCCTGTCCTCTGATCCCTGGAATCTTTTTAACACCCCCTGCCTTTTATTAACTGCAGTCCTTTTTACAACCCTTACTTCTTAATCTCTGTAACCCTCCATGAATTCCTTACGAAAATTCTCCTTAACATGTGAAACCCTCCTCAAATTCTCTGCAGCCCTTTTCACTACCCCCGTCCCTGAAAACCTGAAACAATTCTAGCGATCCCTGTTCCTTGATACCTGGAATCCTTTTAACAACCCCTGACTTTTATTTACTGCACCCCTCTTCACAACCCTCAGTTCTAAATCTCTGCAACTATCCTTACATTTACTGCAACCCTCCCCACAGCCCCTGTCTTTCAATTTCTGAAATAATCATCACAGCCCCTGTAATTTTAACTATGCAACCCTACATGTGAATCCTGACTCTGAATTCCTGGAACACTTCTTATAACGCCTGCCTCCTTATCCCTGAAAGTCGCCTCCTTACAACACTTCTCCTTAAACTGCGCAACTATCCCCAAATTCTTTGCAATCCTTTTCACAACATCTGTCCCTTAAAACCTGAACCAATCCTAACAATCCCTGTTCCTTGATCCTTTGAATCCTTCTAACAACTCCTGCCTTCTATTTACTGCAGACCTCCTTAAGAGACTTCCTTTTTAACTTCTGCAACCCTTGATGAATTTCCCGCAACGATTACAAAAACCCCTGTCTTTCAATACCTGAAATAATCATCACAGCCTTTGTAATTTGAACTATGCAACTCTGCTTGTTACTCCTGACTGTTAATCTCTGGAACCCTGCTTACAACTCCTGTCTTCGAATCCCTGAAACCCTCCTTGAAACGATTCTCCCCAACCTACGCAACCCTCCTCATCCTGCGCAACCCTCCTCAAATTCTTTACAACCCTTTTAACAACCTCTGTTCCTTGAAACCTGAAACGATTCTAACAATCCCTGTCCCTTGATCTCCGAAATCTTTCTACAACCCTGCCTTTTATTTAATGCAGCCCTCCTTACTACCCTTACTCCTTAACCTCTGCAACCCTCCATACATTCCTTGCAACCCCTCACAGAACCTTTGTCCTTCAACACCTGAAGTAATTATCACAGCCACTGTCAATTTAACTATGCAACCCTGCTTGTGACTCCTGCCTCTTAATACCTGGAACACTTCTTACAACTCCTGCCTCTTATCCCTGAAACCCTCCTTACAAAAATTCTCCTTAACATGTGAAACCCCCCTCAAATTCTCTGCAACCCTTTTCACTTCCCCTGTCCCTGAAAACCTGAAACAATTCTAGCGATCCCTTTTCCTTGATCTCTGGAATCCTTATAACAACCCCTGCCTTATATTTATTGTAACCTTCCTTACAACCCTTCCTTCCTATCTTCTGCGATCCTTCTTACGTTCCCTACAACCGTCCCCGCACCCCTGTCTTTCAACACCTGAAATAATCTTCACAGCCCCTGTGTTTTGGACTATGCAACCCTGCTTGTTACTACTGACTCTTAATTTGTGGAACCCTTCTTACAACTCCTGCCTCCTAATCCCTGAAACCCTCCTGAAAACAAGCCTCCTCAACCTGCGACACCCTCCTCAATGTCTTTGCAACCCTTTTCACAACCTCTGTCCCTTGAAGCCTGAAACAATCCTAACAATCTCAAAAATTCCCTTCCATTGATCCCTGGAATCCTAACAACACTTGCCTTTTATAAACTGCAGCCCTCCTTACATCTTTACTTCCTAACCTCTGCAACCATCCTTACATTTCCTGCAACCCTCCCCACAACCCCTGTCTTTCAATACCTGAAATAGTCATCACAGCCTCTGTAATCTGAACTATGCAACCCTGCTTGTTACTCCTGACGCTTAATCCCTGGAACCCTCCTTACAAATCCTGCCTCCTAATCCCTGAAGGCCTTCTTAGAACACTTGTCCTTAAACTGCGCGACCCTCCTCAACTTCTGTCCCTCAGAACCTGAAACAATACAAACAATCCCTGTCCCTTGACCCCTGGAACCTTTCCAACAACCCTTGCCTTTTATATACTGCAGCCTTCCTCAAAACCCTTACTTTTCAACCTTTGCAACCCTTCTTACATTTTTTGACACTATTCCCTTCATTATTGTCCCTTAACACCTGAAACCATCCTTACAGGCTTTGACCTTGAACCCTACAACCCGATTTATGTCATTTCTTTTATCTCGTGCAACATTCCTTGCACTACTTGTCCTCCACCCCTCCAACCTTTCTTTACACCCTGCAGCTTAACCCCTGTAATCCTCCTCACTCCCCTCGTCGCCTCCCCTCAAATCCTTCTTCCAGCCCCTGTCTGAATTCATGTGTTACTCCTTATAACACCTGCCTCTTAAATCCTAACCCTCCTACAACCCTAACTCCTCAACCTATGCGACCTTCCTTACATTCCCTGCAACGATTCCGACAAATCTAACTCCTTTACCTATCAAACTCTCCTTGCGTCCCCTGTCCCCCTTATCGCAACCTCTGTCTCCACTCCTTATTTTTAGAGAGCCCTTTCTCAATTTGAAATAAATTATAAACTGTACATCATGGGTTCCTCCTTCCGAAGAAAAATAAAATAACTTTTAAACGAAGACCATTCCCGATTATCATCAAATAAATAGGCTGTACATCGGATGTTCCTCCCTTCTAGGGAAAATATTAAATAACTTCTAGAAGGGGGCCCCTTTTCCAATTCTGAAATGTTTTTGAAAGCCACACTCTTTCTTACAACAAATTTTGAAAATATATAATTGTAAAGTAGAAAGTGGACTATTATTTGAATTTTTTATCGTCACTAACCTGAATCTTGCTAGAATTTGGTAGCAATGGGATTATGGGTTTCTTTCGACTTACACCTTTTTTCCAGAAGAATTGGGAAAAAAGTTTACATTTCCAAAAGTGAGCTACTGTGAGAATTTTCGCGCTGGTCATCTCGGATTATTTCAAATTCGGGATTTCTGAGATCATCGAATGATTCTTACACTCAAACTCCTCTTTTCCGCGACCTTGACTGATATCTTCTATTTGTTATAATTTGTGAACTCTGGATCATAAGGATTTCAGAAGTGAAAATTATTTCTTAGAAAAGTTCTTGTATATATAATTGAAAGCTCCTTTTTTTAGCAAGTTTCCAAAGTATGTAGTTTTTCTAGTAGTCTTTCTTAAAGTCGGAATTTTTTTCCACTAATTTTTCGCTAACTTGCCAGTAGACCAATCAAGATCCTCTTTTTGTTTCAGCGAGAGGCAGGACAACGAATCTTCGTCCATAGTCGATTCCGAGGAGAAGTGAGTGGAGGCAAGGGGTGCGTGCGGGGTGCAGCCCACCCTAATGTTTCGCCGCGTCCTCCCGCACCCTCGTCATCAGTCACACCTCCAAAACCTAAATCGGAATGGGAGCCAGGATGGGAGCGAGAATCCGTATGAGGATGAGGATGAGGAGGACGAAGACGAGGAGCCCCACCAGGATCAAAGTCAGCTCCCGAGCCCTAATTCTCTCGGGGGCCTCATGAGATTGCACGCCATTCATCGCGCCCTTCGTGCCACCCTAAGAGCCGCCACTTCTACCGCAGCCGCCACCTACTTGTGATCAAATCATCTTTACTTCCGCCCGGAAAACGCACCGGCCGTCAAGAAAGCTTGGGTTCAAGGTTGGCAATAGGGCGAGATCAAAAGCCTCGAATGCGAAAAATAACTCTAGTCCTTGGATCTAGTTATCGACTAAGGCTTCAGAGGGTGAAATAACATCTAGAAAGTGAAGAAGATCAAAATTGGTTAAGCGCGTGTTTTTTTGTTCTGTCCTAGAAGCCTTAGTTCCCGAAATCTTGAGGTTTAAATATTTGACCTTGAACACTTGGCTCAAGTCTGGACTCCACGCTGAGCAGTGGCGTGTCGTGTGCTCAGGCATAATTATTCGAACCTTGATATCTGAGGAACCAAGGTTCTTATTAACAAACAAAATAATGTGTTTTTAATGGACTTTGATCTTTCTTCGCCTCCTTGGCCCTAGGATAGGAATCCCAGATCCGTAAGGGCCCCAGGGCTTTACAGGGTGAGAGTAGACCAAAATATGTTGAATACGTATTTGTTTGACCTTGAACGCTTGGCTCAAGCTTGGGCTCCGGACCGTGCAGTGGCGCGTCGTGCGCTCAAGATCCAATATTTAAATCTCGGTATCTCGGAAACCAAGGCTCACAGGATCAATAGAAAAAATACGTTTCTCACAGATTTTTCGTCTTATTTCTGCCTGCATAGCTTCAGTCTAATCGTGATCGACTTAGGAGCTCGTAACTCTGCGTTCTAGGCAAACTTCCGGAAACTGTTTTGCGTATATCGCTCAAGTTTCCGGTTAGAAACGTATATAAAGCGTTGCGACAAAAGCTCGTTTCTAGGAAAATGCTAAAGTCTCGAACTTGTTTTCTAAATTAGGGACTTGAAAGTTACAAAATCGAATTAGAGTTCAATTCCCGGAAACGAGAGGAGCCTTTTCAATTTCATTTCACATTCAAGTCCTATAAAAAAGCGTTCGTTGACGTATTGCCTGAATAGAGCTGCAAGTTCTCTAAGCAGAGCAGAAGGTTTTCGAGGGTTAAGCCAGTTTATGTGTTCCCGGTTTCTCACCGGATTACTAGTCTTACGCAAATCGGATTTATCGATTGGAGCACGTATTCAGATGGAGAATTTCGTATCGCTCCACCCCCACTCTGAATTCAGCAGTGACTTATTCGTAATCATTTTTGACTGATTAGGGAAATGCGTATTTGACTGACAAATCAGTCAAAAGTAACTTGCCCAGTCAGTCGAAAGTGAATCTTTGGATCCGTCAATTCAGGTTATTGTTAAAAAAAAACTCGGAATTTGAATACGTGCTTAGAAATTGCGTGTTAAGTCGGCAAGGTTGAGAAAAAAAAAAAAACTAATTTTACGTTGTATGACGAGGTGTCCTAAAAAAATTTGCGAACCGAAATCCTTGGGCAATGAGGGAAAAAAGTGGACGACGGCCAACGCGAAAATCCGGCTGTGATGCGCCTCGTCCTACAAGGGTAGTTTTTTGATTCCAAATATTTGAAAAAAAATTTTTATAAAATTTTTCTTTTCATCAGAAACTACCCACGAGGGCACTATCAGCGCGACCTTAGCGCTTCGCGCCTACCCCAGAGACTTAGTGCAATAACTATTATCAATATTATATTCAATAATTAGTAATATTAATATAAGCTAGACGCGTTTCGCCTCAATTCCGCCTCAGTATTTTCTTAGTAAAAAAAAAAAAAAATCAAGACTCAAGGACCCCCGAATATTAGGTTTCAAGCAAATCAAATTACTCTTCCAGTTTTCGGTTCAATAATTAGGATCCGTTTTTTTCAATTTCTGAATTGGAATTTCGGATTTGGAATCCAAAATTGTCCAAATTGGGGTGATAGAAAAATGTATGCTTCAAATTTTGACTGATGGAATTAACAGTTTACTTCAAATTTGAATCAGTCAAAAGTGCTGATTCGCAGTCAAGTTTGATCATTCCAGTTCCATTTATCATTTTAAATAACTGAATGACCACTCTTGAACATATGCCTTTGTATTAGCTCAACAACAACAGAGCCTTCCACTTGAAAGTTTTGGGATCGCTGCTTCAGAATCTGAGATACAAATTTTATAACTCGGAATGGCGGATCCAAAATCGCGAAACGAAAACGCATAAATTGCATTTTTCGGCATAAAAATTTATACTCGGTGCTTTTCGAGGTCCCTAATTCAAAATCCAAAATCTGAAATTTTCTGATCTAGAATGGTGATTCCAAAATGGCGGATCCAAAATGGCTTACCAAAACATAAAAAGTGATTTGTTTTGCATGAAATTTGATACTTGAGGATTTTTAGGGTTACTGATTTTGAATCGATCCAAATGTAGAAATTCCAAATAGAGCATTGAGAATAATAGAGCAATGTCTCAGGAAGTGATTTTTTTCGAAATAGGGGGCGGAATTTTTAGCAGCGCTTTTTTCTCAACGAGCCGATGGCTGATCATTAAATTGATAACCCGGGGCAAGGCCGCGATTTTTTAAGAGTCGCGCATCCATGAATTTAGAAAAATTGGTTGGCTGTGAGTTGGAGATCAAGAAACGAGAAAACGCGATCGGAAGAAGGGACTTTAATTTTTTAAAAATCCTTGAGACAAAGATAATGACGAATAAAAAAAATGTTTGAAAAATAGCGAGGGCAAAAAAAGAGGGGCAAATTAGCCCCAGCCCTACCGGGATACAAGGGTAGATTTCAGCCTAATTATATTAAATAATTAATTAAAAATAGATGAACATATATTATTTGTTGGGAGAGTATATTATATTACATAAATAATTAATATATACATATATATGCAATATATATTATATATTTAGAATATTTATTTGTTGATTTGGTGATATATATATAATATATGATTTTATTATATAAGGGCCCAAACAAAATGGGCCCGAGAAAATGTTATACGATTTTATCGCGTTTCTTTATTTCGCGCGACGATACCAAAAACAATCTGTTATCGCAAAAATCGCGTATTTCGTATACGTAATTTGTAAACTGAGACACCAAAATGCCAACTTTTATCGCTAAGGGCACGAGAAACGAGGATTTTCAAATTTTCGAAAAAAAATTAAAAATTATTTGGAACAAAATTTTATTTTGCAAAATTTATTTACCCAAACTTTTTAATTCATTCAATTGATTTCCTGATGAAATCAGTCATTCTGTCATTCAGTCATTTGGCTTCATGGTTATTTTACATTCTTTTGAAAAACTACTGGATTCCTTCTATTCGCATCTACCGTAGATTGATAGTAAATTCATCTCTCAAAACGATTTTTTGGTCCGTAGAAATGATTGATATTTTAGCCAAATTAAAGCGAAAATCTGAATTTCTGTTCTTCGCACCTACCATAGATTTATCTCTTAAAACGCTTTTTTGATTAGTGAAAATTAATGATGTTGCTTTCAAATACAGAAAAATTCGGGGTTTCCTTATTGGCACCTACCTCATATTCATTTCCCAATACGACTTATCTGACAGTAGGAAGGAGTGTTTCAAATTCAGAGTTTTGAAATAATTATTTCTGCCTCTACAGAAAATTATTCTACTGTCCAGAAAAGGAATTTTTGATTTGCTTGAGCTTTGAAAAATAAGCCGATCGGAGAGTTTTCGACCTCGTTATTCAAACAAGGCAATCGGAAAATCGGCACCAGATTTTATTTCCTCTTTTACGTACCGCAGAATCAATGTTTTCTGTTTTTTTTTTCCTATTCAAAATTTTTCTAGTTTTTTTGCTGACTTTAGAGTGTGGTCTGTACATTCTCCCTTCTTTTTTCGTCACCAAAAGAAATTTGTATGTATTAATTAAGGAGATGTAGAGGCATTATTTGAGGCCTCGAATTCAGACTCTTTTGATATTAGAATTTTTGTATCACAACATTTTTTGCATAAGTTAATTTCTTTGAGAAAATTCAGATTCCTATTTTTTCAAATTTAATTCTTTTTAAGATTTATCTTTACTGTATAAGACCTATTCTTCATTTCAACTAATTTCCTGGAATTTTTTCCTTTCTGGAATTTCTCGAATTTTCGAAATTGTTGGATTCTGTAAATTCTTGGAATTTTCTGCAGTCGTTGAATTCCCTGAATTCTTCTAAACTCATTAGGTTTTTGCATTATTTTGGAGGACTTTCAATTCTTTGAATGCATGGAATTCGTGAACTTTTCTAGGCTCATAAAAATGGTATAATTTCTCTTTCCATCGTAAATTCCTTCAATTTTTTCAGATTCAGTATTCCTTGCATTTTTTTATTTTCGGATTCTTTGAATGACTGGAATTCGTAGTATTTTTTGAATTCGTTATATTCCTGGATTTCTTTTAAACTTCATGGATTTCCCGCATGAATTTGTAAGGTATTTCAATTCTTTAAATGTGTGAGACTCTGAATTCCTTGAATTTGTACAATTCTCAAAATTCCTCAAATTCTTCTAATTCTCCACACGTGTGAAATTCTTAGAGCACCTTGTTTCCGTTGAATTCCTCGAATTTCGCTTGACTGCTGAATTCCTTGCTCAATTTTTGAATCGATTGGGATTCCTTGAATGTTCGGAATTCCTCGAATGTGTGAAACTTTTCGAGTTCCTTGAACTCGTGTAGAATCATCTTGAATTCTTGTAGAATTAGTCAAACTCATGTAGAATTCTCTCGAATTCTTGTAGATTTCCATCTATTTGTGTACACATATTTGAGTCCTTACAAATCGTTCTGATCTTTTCTCGAATTCGTGTGGAATTGCTCAGACTCGTGTGAAATGCTCTTGAATTTGAATGAAATTTTTTCAACTCATGTCAATTCCCTTGAACCCGTATGCAATTCCTTGAATTCTTATAGTATTCTTTGCATTCATATGGAGTTTTCGGATTTATATGGAATCTACTTGGCTTTGTATACAATTCACGGCTTTTACTTGGATTCGTGTACAATTTATGGATTCCATTCGGAATTGTGTGCAATTCTCTTGAAATCCTGTCGAATTCCTTAAACTTGTACGGAATTACTTAAATTCATGTACAAATCGTGTGATCAACTTGAATTTGTGTGGAATTCAGAAAACTTTTTAATTCGTGTCGAATTTCTCAAATTCGGGAAGAATTATTTTGCGTTGTTTGAATTCCGCAAAATCTTCTAAAACCCTCAAAACCCATGCATTATGTTTGGAGGCCTTGAAACTTGTTGAATGCATGGAGTTCTGAGAATTCCTGGAATTTGTAAAATTTTCTGAATTCCTCGAATCTGTGTTATCCTTCAAACTCGTGAAATTCCTAGAATACCTTGCGTTAGTGGAATTCTATAAATTCTCCCACACTCCCTGAATTCCTCGCATTAATTTCAGAGGCTTCGGAAATTTCTGATTCCTGGAATTCCATTATATTTGTGGCATCCTCAAACAAACCTAAAATGAAGGGAATGCAGAAGCTGTTGTATTCGTTTTTTTCTTATTTCGATTACTTTTTTCTTTTCAAATTAATTTCCGTTCCTCGACCCCTTGCGAGTTGGAAAAAATCTTGAACCGGGATTTAGATGTGACGACTGCACTTAAAAGTAAAAAAGAAGTAATTTTGAAGAACAGTTCAATTATCGAATCGATCGAAATAATGAATCCCGCGAGTAGTTTTCGCTCTCGTAGAGAGCGTTTGTAAATAGGTATAAAATAGTTGAAGTAAAATAAGATAAAAAGTAAAAGTAAAAGTAACGACGACTTTTTCGAGCGATAATGTGATGGTGAATTGAGCGATTTACCAATCGCGTATACCAAGCGCCTATATAATGGATAGTTTACTCATCTAGTGATCGAAACGCAATCGAACGGAGAACAAGACCTGAGGCGGGACACCAAAACCGCCGAATCCGCAGAATCCACTGAACGAATTCAAACACCAATTACAATTTCCACCGAGAATCATTTCCGGAAATGAGGTACATTAATTGCTTCATTTCGCTGGCAGATTGTGATTTAGAGATTCCATCTTCTTAGTTTTTCTATCAAAACGTAAAATCTTATATATAAACTTCTGTTCGGAGTCTGAGATTATGAAATAATTTTTTGAATTCGTGTGGAATTCCCGGAATTTATCGGAATCCGTTGAAAATTCCTGGAATGCACTTGAATTATTGTAAAACTTTAGAACTCTTGTGAACTCCCATTGGATTTCTCGAATTTGTTTAGAATTCTTTGAATTCGTGAAGAGTTCCCTTGAAATCGTGTAGAATCCCTTGTATTTGTGTATGAATCTTTGAATTCTCATTGGATTCCTTGAATTTGTGTTAAAGTTCTTCAATTCGTATACAATTCATGGAATTTATTTGGGTTTTTGCAGAATTTTTGCACTTGCTCGAATTCGTGAGAAATCTACTTGAATCCACGTAGAATTATTTCACCTGCATCCACATGAATTCGTGTGTGATTCACTCGATTTAGTGTAGAAATCCTGGAACTCTCTTGAGTTCGTGTGAAATTGATTAAACTTGTGTAGAATTCTCTAGGTTTCACTAAGAATTATCTCCGATTCCCCGGATTCAATTAAAATCTTATGAACTCATATACAAATCTATTTCAATTCATGTAGAATTTTAATTTTTTTTTTGAATTGGTGTAGAATTACTTGAATTCGTCTATAACCCTCGTGAATTTGCTTCAAAATCCTTCAACTCAAGTAGATTTAGAATATAAATCCTGAAATTTGTGTGCAATTCATGAAATCCGCCTTAATTCGTGTGAGAATTCCTGGAATTCGTGTCGGATTCCTTGAAATCGTGTAGAATTTCTGGATTCCTCTAAATTTGAGAAGTTCTTCAGATTCCTCCAGTTCTTTGCCCTAATGGAATTTTTTCGATATACGGAATTCTAGGAACCTCTCCAATTCTGAGATTCCCTCCAATCATCGGAATTCCTCAAATTCTTAGAATTCCTTGAATTCTTGGAATTTTCTGGAATCTCTGAATTTCAATTTCGGAATAAAATTATTTTGGTCAAAAAATGAACACGTATTCTTCCATGTTGTAATCGATATTTTTTTACACAAAAAGATTGAATTTTATCAGAATTCAAATAAAGTTTCTTTTTATATTGCGACGCAACAGATTTTTCATCACAAGCGGAATACCAATAACTGGTGGGAGCATTTTTTGAAATTGCCAATATCCTGTCGCTTGAAGCCTGTGTCGGTTTTGAAAATAGAACATTCAATCGTGAAAGCGGAGAGCGTGTGAATAAAGCTTTCTTCAAAGAAAAGGATCCATGTATAGTTGAAAACATGTTGTTTTCATTTTCACGCTTTCAAAAACTTTCCTTGTACTTGTGAAGAATTCTTTCACAGTTTTCACAGTTTCTCAGAACCTGGGAAAGTCGAATTCTGCAAAATGATCGGATTTTTCCATTCGCACTACCGTAGAATCACCACTAAGTTTTCCAGAAATGGCAAATCTGCAATTTTTTCAAATATGATTTTCGTAATTCCGTTGATAATTTTCAAATTTCAGTTTCGAATGTAAACCTTATCTATGAAAAAAAATATTATAGGATCTAAAACACCAGAAAAAGTCATAGAATTTCAATGAAGATCATGGAAAACATGAAAAAGGGATTTTTCACAAGTCAATGGATTTTTTAATCTGCACGTATCTGATGTAGAATAACAACTTGGTTTTCGGAGATTTCCACGATTCATTCAAGAATTCTGAATTCGGATGCTTCTAAATTTGTATCCAATTTTTTGAAAATTATATAAAATTATTAAAATTTTTATTATTCAATACCGTAAAATAATCACCCGAAATCTGCGAGCATTCCCTTGAATTTTTTGAAGGATTTAATGTACCTCCACTTGGAAATTTATTTTTTACTGCGGGTCGTTTTCAAGGGAATATTTTTCCCCAGCTTTTAATCGCGTTTTACTTGGATGGATGCAAGAAAACGAGTCACGCATATAAAATAGGATCACGTGTTCGTTCACTTTTTCGCATTTCAATTTAATGCGATTCGTTGAATAACAAAAATAGCGGAAAAGAACAAAAATGAAGCGAATAAATAATTAATGATAAAAATAAATGATTATTTATTGACAAAATTGGTCGACGCCTTCTTCGTTCGATGAGGTAGTGAAGTATTTATGCAAACTTTAACCAATATATATTGAAGAATACCAAAATAGTTTCCAACGAATCGGTTTAGGATCGACAAGAAAAAATATTTCAAGCGATAAGAAAATTAATTACTAATTTATAAATTAGGGTTAAGAATTAACGAGAAAGGAGTAAGGTCACTCGACACAAGTAACATACTCCATGCCTTACGATAATAGATAATACGAATCAATTAAGGATAGATACAAAATATTTAAGTAGTTTAAATAATACAATAATCGTTTCCAAAATTATGCGGAAAACGGGCAGTCAATCAGAGGGAAATTTTTGTATCCGCACCGACCGTAGAATTACCGAATCTAAGATTTTCTTGGCATAATGCCAAGGATATTCATTTAGAGATCATAAAGTTTCGGACGAGGTTTCAAAAAGCTGAAAGAGTCGTGTGATTTTGGAATTCTGTACTTTTTATTCGAACCAACCGTAGGATTGCCAAATTTAAGATTTTTGAGACATTATATCCAGAGACGATTCCATCAAAAATTTTTGGAACGTTTTCATAATTGGAGTATTGGATTCTAGAAAATAAATATCCTTATAATTTTTAATTTAGAGACTTCAAGTTTAGAAGATTCGAATTCTGGTCTTAAATTTGGAAAGTTTCAAAATCAAACCTAAAATCTGTCTTATTAGAAATGAAGTAGGGTTACTGCAAGACCTGGAGAAATTTCAAGAGTCCTTAAATCCGTGAACAATTTTGAAGACATTAGAGCTGTGAAAAATTTCAAAAATTCTGCAAATTCATGGAGTTTTGAATCGCTGCATATTTTCATTCGCACCCACCGTAGAATCGAAAATTCCAAGGTTATAGGGGAAGAATTGAATATGATTCGAGGCACAAAATTAGGAAGGTTCAATTTCCGGTCGCTCTAGAGTTTGAAAACTTTCTGATAAGAAGCCTGAAACCTGATCTTTCAGTAATAGTGAAGGGTTGCTGCAAAACCTGGAGAAGCCATCGAGTTTCCAAAAAGTCCTGGTAAAACCTGAAAAACCCGAATTATATAGAAATTACCGGGATTCTATGCATTCACCGTAGGACAAATGAATTTGAGATTTTCGATCGTAAATATCAGAAATCAATTCCAATCAAACATGTTTTAAGACAATTTTGTAGAAGAGTTATCGAATTTTGGATACCTCAAAGTTTTAGAGATTTTCATTCCGCCTTCAAATTCAAAAGATTCAAACCATTGTCTTTTCTTGGTCTTAAATTTTGGTTCTTCCATATTCAAATATTTTTGAAAAAGTAGAGTCTGCTACAAGATCAAAATGCATTAAAAAAATTATGGAATTAGGTCAAAGTTCTAGAAAACATAACTGGATTTGTTTATTCGCACCTACCGTAGAATCAAGAAATTGTCAAAAACTTTGAACACGTCTTTTTCTTGACTTTACGTAACCGAATAATATGAAAAAAATGGAAGTTTTGAATTCCAAAATCAGAAATGGCGTAAAAAACTATTCCATTCTTGTGAAATAAGCACAAATCAAGGAATTTTTGGAAAATATTGAAAACATTTTATTCCTGGGCTAAGTTGAATTGACACCTGGAAAACCTGGAAAAGTCATGGAATGATAGAACTCGACTTCCGTAGCAACCCTACGTTTAAAAAACTCCGAATTTGGAAAATGCTCGATTTAGGTACTCCAAATATAGAAGGTTCGAATTTCCGAAGAAATTACTTATACAGAAATGACTGGATTTGTTCATTCGCAACTACCGTAGAATCGCCAATCTTCGGAAATCACCTTCAAGTCGGATTTTGAATCTGTAAATTCTGGAGTTTTTAAATTGAAATTTGAAACCTCATCCATAAAAAATGATAGAACCCAGGAAATGTAAATTTTTTATCAATTTTAGAAAGAATATTCATAATCAATCATTTATCGAAGCTCAAGGTCGGCACGAAATACAGAGCTTTTTTGCTCTTTTATTTCCTCAAGATCGACCGCTGGTTCTTTTTGCCCAAATTCTGTAATTACTGTAATTAGTTTGCATCGTTGAAGTAGAAAATGATGTTAATAGGGCGAGCGACGTTGTCTCGGATAAACATCGACTTTAGGTTAGAAAACCAACCATGATCGTAAGGATCTTCAACAAAATAAAATAGAATTCAATTTGGTGAAATTATTTTTCCTAGAGAGAAGAGGACGAGATTGAATTTTTTTGTCAATTATGAAATTTTCAAAAAGTTCTGCAAAAGTAGAATTTTCGAAAAATTACTGGATTTTTGCATCCGCATCGACCGCAGAATCACCGTCACTAAAATTCCTGGATGTGGAAACATTGAGGATAGAAAGACTTTGCAAAAAAACAGTGAAAAAGGATCAAAATTGATGTAACAAAAAATAAATCTTTTCTCACTCTATGTGCCCTGAAAAACAAAAAATGCCAAAAGCACTTTGCAATTTAATACGAATTAATCGAACAGTATTTCCAAAAAAATGAATGCACCAAATATTGTCAATCCCACTTTAAATTTAATATTCTTAATTCTACAAATGTTTATTGTAAAGTTGAACTAGTTTTCGTAGTTTTAATCGCAAATTCGTTGAGTACGTTACATGTGCCTAAGAGATAACTAAAAGCTTGTTTAGAAGTGGAGGAATAGAAAGGGAAAATACATTCTAAACTCTAATCATTTAGAAGTCGAATTCAGTTGATTTTGACTGAAAGGGATAATTTTTCATTAAAATTTTTATCAATTGAAATGATGCAGATTCGAATTGCAAATCAGTCAGAAGAGACTTTTTTCGAATCAGTTATCCTGATCGAGTGATGAGACTATATTCCGAATCCAATCCGTATTTTTTATTGAAGAAATCAGTATTGGAATATTGGATACGGATTAACTACTTCCATTGACATGAAATCCGTCAAAAAGTTCTATTAAAATCGAATTTGAAAAAGAAAATGACAAGATTTTTGTCATTTGCACCGACCGTAGGATCACGATTCTCGATACAAGTTTTCAGAAGTAACTGAAACGACGGCCTTTACAGTCAAATTTTAACGGATTAGAATTTAGAGTGTAACTCAGATTTGAGAGCCTTTTTTCCTCCGCTGTCTTTACTGGTTTCGTAATTAATTTAATTAATTAAGGTATTAAGTTATCGGAGAGTGAGTTAGAATTTAGAAGAGTTTCTCAAAGAAGTAGGTTGACGTTTGTTAAAGAGAAAAGAAAAATAATTTCAATTCTCTTACGTGATTTCTTCGACCAAATCGAGTTTGTTAGAAGTTTACCACTTGATTGGAGAAAGATATAATTATTTTTATTTGTATTCAAGCAATATTTATGGTGTACCTCTGTTGAGGTATTGAAATACTGATTGCTGATTCAGTTTTCTTCAAGAAGAAATTCTTAAAAAGATTTGATCCTCAAGAGGAATTGAACTTGAGGAAGTTGATTGAATCAGCAAAGCTTTTTTCGCAGAATTAATTGATTAATTAGATAATATACCATTATTCGTGATAGCATCTCTCAGTACAGGGAATTTCTCGAAAACTTGTTTTCCGGATTTTCCACAGTTGTGATAAGTTTATCGTCAAGAGCTATATTATTATTATTCAGTTGTAGAACGGCTTATTTCTTGATTTGTTGTGTCACTTTGAATTTCTGTGTTATTTTTAATAAATTTATGGATTATTTCGTTCTCAGATTCTTTTATTTCGTAAACCTTTCTTATTGTAATTCCCTTCCCTTAGGGTCCAAGGTGCTCAAAAAATTTGTGATTCGCAAACGCTATCCACTTTATTTCCTTCCGATGAGAAAGTACTGCTGTACCTGATTTTCAATTTTTCCTTCTAAGAGGTTCTGCTAGGCCGTTAGAGGTCTGATTAATAATTCTCTCAATCTACGATAAAAAATATACAAATATAAGGACCCCAAACATTCTTCTGTGAGAATAATATGCACTGGATATTCGAAGTGTCCTGGTGGTCCAGATGAGAGTAAGTCAGGATTCCAAGCAAGCGAAGTGGGGTTCGATCCCTGTGTTGGTACAATCGAAATTTTTTTATGTACTTGGTAGATTGGAATCCAACCTAAATTGCAGGTTAACCAAGGATCCAGTCACGTATGGTAGATGAATGGAGGAGTTTTAAGGATAAAATTGAAGATACAAGGGCTCTGGACTAGAGCGGATCAGTCCTGGGAGCGAGAAGAGAATCAAGCAATAACGGCCTTAGAACCAGTGCGAATCAGGCCTGTTAGTGAAAGAGGAAGTAGCGTAACGTAAGAGAAAATCAAGACTTCGGAGTTCATCGTAGCGCAGGTACCAAATGTAGCCTCCCTGACCCTAAGCGGATGCCCAGCTATGGGAGGTAGTGTTGGGAACGTACGGTTAGAGATGTCTTATATCAACCAAAACTACATAAGACTAGCTTAGATACCACAGGGCGTTGGCCTCAGGTGATAGAAGATACGAACCCAGTTTCGGCATCATAGGCCGTTGACCTTAGTTGATAAGTAGATAGTATATAAGCTGCGCGATTTGTTAAAGGGCAGAACATAATTGTCTCTGTAAGGCTGCAGGCCGTAACGTCGGTCAGTCGATTCCTAGGCGCTGTGCTCGCAGCTATCGTCTACATTTGGTTCGGCCACTCTGTTGGCGTAATAAATAAGTACTCAGCCAATGCAGCTTGAATTTCCGAGCGCTACACATCTCATTGTCTCTGGAAGACGGTTAGTACGCGTTTGATCCTCTCACGTCGCAGCTTGATGCCACATCTTCAACAACTCTATGTCCTGTCCAAATCAGAAGTCGAGTGGCTCTATCCTTGGCAGCGTTAACATCGCGTCGTTTCCGTTCTCTCGTAGACCCTGCTGGAGACCCAGCAAATCTTGATTCAGACCTTCTACGAGAGTTTACACACTGCTCTTCATCTAACTTGATGAAGGCTTTCCTTGTTTCCCTGCAGATTATCCCTGTCATGGTCACCTCCGTGCCCAACGGTGAGTCAGCACCAAAGATCCTTTGTAGGTCTTTCTCTCATCCCTTCGTCGCAAAAATTGGGTCGACGTCTTAGATTTCTATCTCGAGCTCGGGGATAACGTGGCGGACTCTCCCTCTAGTGCCTTACCCACGTCTTATTTTTACTTCAAGTTTTCAGTTTTCACTTTTTTCTTAAACTTCTTGAGAACCGCGGCGTAGCTGACTCCTTGATCCGGTTTGATAAGCAGCGCTTCATGACACGCGCGCTTCTATTCCTCCATTTTGTTTTCTATACGTTGCAGTTTTTCTCTTCTTTGTATCGCTGTTGCTGGATGCAGGCCTCATTTTCTCCGGTTCCGGAGTTGCCTCGGCTTTTTGCTCCGTCTGAGTTTTCTTGCATACCGGGTTCTTTGAACCTGCTTTCGACTCAGCCTCTTTGATCAAATTGCCAAGTTTTTTGGTAAGAAGATGGATGCTCTAAACTATCGAATCAGCTCCTGTCGGTCTTGCGTTGTTCCGCATCCTGCATAACATATTAAACGTAGTGCCCAGTCCTTCCTTGATTGGTGGGTCCGTGCTTCTCTTTGTTCCAGAAAAATGTTCTATTTTATTGAGTAGACCCTCCAGCTTTCCGAAAAAATTGGTCATATTGTCTGTAAATTACTGAGCACTATCATAATAGATTCTCCTTTCGGTTCTGGAACTCTTATTCTACTCCTCTGTAACAGCCAACTCTCCACCGAACAACTCCCCAGGGCTGTATAGTCCTAAGTGCATGTGTTGTATTTACTCAAAAAGAGAAAAGGGGTTCTAAGTGAACGACGCGGCATGCAAACTGGATAGATTCATAACAAGAGGGGACTGTTGGAAGAACTTGGTCCAGATAGAGGGTACGGACTTAGGAATACCTTAGAAGTTCAAAATAATCTCAGAAGCCTTTCCGGGGCATTCTCCTAGGCTAATAAAGCTTCGCGCAGCATCAGGAGTCCAAGGGATTTAGTCCTGCATCCCAAATAGTTCACTTACTAGGAAAAGGAAAAACAGCGTGACACTTTCACGCATTACGCTTCTTTCTAAACTCGAAACATCTTCTCTTCCGCTTTTGGTTTGTGATTGCTCATTCTCTGGGGATGATTCAGGCGGTGCACACGAATTCCGCTCACGGTTGCCTGTCATTCAGCGAGGGAACGAATACAAGCCAAGAGGAAAGCTCGGTGGGGATCAAGGCCAATTGCAGGTAACTTTTGGCTATTCTGGTCACTCTGACTCAGATGCTTCTGCTTTAGACTCGAAGGTTGAGTGTGACTGGGCTCCTAGTGACACTCTGACTAATAGACGTCTGTTAAGAACTCGATGGTCAAGTTCAAGTTTGGACTCCGAGTAATACTCTGAATAGAAGGTCTATGCCACCTCTGCTGTTCACAGCTCCTACTCGTTTTAGTTCACATCGAAGAATACAGGACTAGATTTCTTTTTTCCAGGCTGTTAAGTCTTGCGGCACATCAGGCGGAAAACTCTGTTTGGTCCTTGGATGATCCCTGTTGGTCCGTCTTTAATGGGCGTTATTGTTATGCGCTCTCTCCTCCAAAACGTTTGCTAGATGCTTGAAATTAGCAGAACATCTTAGATCATTTTCAGGGTGTTCACCCCCGCAGTTCGAAAATTTCGGAATATCACCGCATTCCTAATCAGTGTCGAAAATCTTTGTTCTCCAGTTCACTTCAACGATGCACAGTAATCAATATTCTAGACATTTCCCATGTCTTCCTTCTTGTCAGAGGTGGTTTTTGGGGAGGTCACTCACTGATACATATTCCTCAGAATGGACATATTTCATGTACAACTTTTTATTCTTTGAGGTCTTTAGAAATTTCGGGTACCGAAAATTTGGAGAGCCTTTCAGCAATTAAGCGTTTTAGTTGTAGCTTCTTTGGAAGATAGAAGAAAAAACCTACTCATCAGTTCTAAAATCCTTCCGCAACGTCTAGA
Organism: Neuroterus valhalla; assembly: GCA_011762715.2. Taxonomy (NCBI): domain Eukaryota; kingdom Metazoa; phylum Arthropoda; class Insecta; order Hymenoptera; family Cynipidae; genus Neuroterus; species Neuroterus valhalla. The sequence continues at coordinate 8,082 of WSXT02223266.1, read as the reverse complement.
AGTCTTCTACTGATTTACAGTGGATGGTGAGCCTATGAATAGCTTATATGATTTTTGCTTCTTTGGATTAGTTATATCAGCGCTGGTCCTTAAGCATTTGGAGTAGTTTTGTACGTTGTCAGTAATGAGAATAGATGGAGTTCTGATAGTAACGTCTTATACTTCATCTGTTGTGGTTCCCGGATTTCCTGTTTCTTCTGCCTTCATGATATTGCCATCTTCACTGTAGGAATTGAGAACCTCGAAGCTGTTGTACGTCGGTATTAATTTGTTGGCATCAATGCAGGTGCTGCAATCGAGATGATTATCTGTCTATTAAGTCACAATCATGGCTTTTTTTTTGTTATGAAGGGGCCAAGGAGGGAAAATCTTCAGAAGACACTCTACCGACTAAAACCCCTCCTCGATTAGTTACCAACCTATTAGGTTATGAAGCGAGATGGAGAGAAAATAAAGGACATCGAAATTGGTGGTCCAGACAGTTTTACCGCAAGGACAGTCGCGCATAAAGCGAAACATAAAAGAGACGGATGACTCAAGTATTGCTGTGAGACGAGAAGGCAGGGCCTTCTAAAGTGGACGGAAGTTTCACTTGCATACTTTGCAAGTTAATTGATGCAGGGATTTGGGTGATTTTCCAGTAAGAGACAAAGTTTTGCAGCGTATGTGTGAGTGGCACTGGTGATGGATGGAAGTTTGAATCCCGCAAGAATTCGTTTGTTACGGATGAACCAAAGAATATTTCAATCGAAACGGAGAAGGCCCATATAGGTGCCTTCAAGTTCGGAGAGACGATTAGGGGTAGCAGAGAACCAGACAGGAATCGCGTAGGTGCAGATCCTCCTAATTATAGCTTTGAAGGCACAAGTTTTGGTGGATTGAGAAACTGAAGAGGTATTGAAGAAGGGTTCAAGTGAACTGGAGGCCCTGTTGGACTTATTTTGGATGGCTTGGATTTGTTAGGACCAAGTGAGTCATTTTTCAAAAATGACTCCGAGATATTTTGCGGAAAGGCTCTGTTTAACAGGGAAAAAGTTAACAAAGAGCTCATGGGGATTGCACCGGCGACGTGAAAGAAAGACAGCTTCAGAGTTAGACTTATCTATTTCAAATCTCCATCTGTTATACTATTCAAGGACGATTGGGATACATCTGTTCAGGCGAGAAGAGCATCGACTGATGACCTTGGATGTATAAAGGAAACCGACATCATGAACGTATTGATCCGTGAGAATTTCCTCAGCAGGAATGTCATAAAAGAACACGTTGAAGAGAGAAGGGGGTAGTTTGAAGCCCTGGGGGACACCGGAGGTTATAAGTTGGGTGTCCTATAAGGATTTCTTAATGCGAGCTCTAATGCTCCTGTTTGAGAGAAAGAACTTGATCAAACCGATGAGATAGTGAGTCCTAGGATGCTTCCTTGGGGAACACCTGCTCGAATGCATTTTTCTCCCGAGAGTGTCCGGCCTATTTTGACTGAAAATTCTCTTTTAGTGAGATAGGAATGTATGAAGTGGATAAGTCCTCTTGGAAAATTGTAATTTATTAGTTTTCTAAGGAGTCCCATATGCCAGACACTGTCGGAAGCTTTTTCAGCGTAACGGAAAACAGCTCCAGTATGCTTTCTTCGATTGAAATTCAGGCTGATGGCTTCAGTGACCTTAAGCATCATGTGTTGCGTTGAGTGACCTTTTCTAAAACAGTATTGTTGTGGTTTAATGGTACTGTTTTCCTCGAGGTGTTGGTTTATGCGAGTGAGTATTATCTTTTCAAAAATTTTACCCATTGTATTATGGAGACTGATTTGTCTGTAGCTGGTCGGATGGTATGTATCCTTGCCTTTCTTCTGAAAAACTAAAATGTGAGCTATTTTCAAGGAATCAAGAAAGTTCCTTAGTTAAATGCAAATACTAAAGATGGTGGCAAGTAGAGTGAGGCACGAGATAGGAAGTTTTTTGAGAACTAAGTTTGAGATCGAATAAGGGCCAGGTGCTTTGCTGTTTTTAGTAGTTTTGATTTGCTTTTTTAATTCCTTGTGGGTAATTTTCTTGAAATTATCGGTATTTAGGATTTTGAGATACTCATAGACTATTCTTTGACATTCAGCTATGTGTTGCGGGTCAGATGATTCGTCATGTGGGGCAAAATTAGTTTCATAATTTGCAGCTCGAAGATTTGCTTTGTCAGAAGAAAAAAGCGCAAAAGTTTGATCAGGTTTTTTGAGGGAGGGAATAATAATTCGCGGTTTTGTGAGGGCTTTAGTCATGCGATATATAGTATTATCTTTAATTTGAAGTTTACCTACTTCTCTATTCCAATTTTCACATCTATGCTCTTGAACTTTAATTGATATGGTTTTTACGAGGCGATTTATTATGTTTTTAAGAATACAGCTTTTAGTTTTTCCATGCGTTTGGCAGAGTGTATTGTGAGTGTGGATAAGGTCTTTGATCTCGGTGCTAAGAGGTGGGTCGTATTTGCTAATCGTAATCTGTGGGACTGAAGCGCGTGTAGAAGATTTTATACTAGACGTAATATTATTAATGGCTTCATCAATGTGAGTGGTGTTAGTTAGTGTAGGTTCAAAATTTATGTGACTTTCTAGGGCTGAATTACATTTTTGCCGGTTCGCTTTCGCAAAATTGTAGCAAGGTAGGACCAGAACTTTTTCACAGTCAGTAAAAACGCTTAATAAAACAAGCCTGTGGTCAGAGTCTAATTCATTGATAATGTACGTATCGTGCTTGTAATAGTTGTATTTGGTAATTGCAAAGTCGATAAAGTCAGATTTGTGTTTTGAATTGTGAGGAAAACAGGTATGCGATTCTGGTACTGAGTCAGTTAGATTTTTAGCATTTATGAATTCAAGTAATTGTTTTCCAGTTTTGTTAATTGTTCTGCTATTCCAAGATGAGTGTTTGGCGTCCAAGTCGCCTGCTGCGATTATCGATGGTGCAAGTTTGAATATTTTCCTATAATCATTTCTTGTAAATTTGCAAGAGGGAGTCTGGTAAAGCGAGACGATGGCATATGATTCTCCGCGTATTCTTATCTGTATAGCAGTAGCTTCTAGGGCTTCAAGTACCTCTTTTAGTGTTGTTCTTGTATAATTTATAGCTACGTACTAGATTAACCTGAAGGGATTCGCGTAGTAAGGTTCCACTGAGTAAGCAAATGGTAATGTCATATTTGTAAAGGTATGATGCTAATTCTTGTCTTTTTTTAAGGATGCCTTGAGCGTTCCAAAATAATATTTTTATGGTGTTATTATTAGAAGTTACCATTTCCGATAGCAAGTTCACGTATTTTGTTAATAATCACGGCGGTCCCCCATTATGTCGGTGGCTAGAGTTATAGCGCCTTTTATAAGGTTGAGCAAGTTGAACTTGGTAGATTGAGAAGTTGTATTTTGAATATTTGTTCTGGCTTGTTGAAAGTTATTGCGTGGGACCTGGTTTTCAGGGTTGGTAGGTTTTGTTACTTTGCTTTTAATCTGTGGTTGGTTTGGTAGTTGTTTTTTGGGTTTGGTCTCGCGTATTTGAAGTTTGGGTGCTACAGACGATACTGCAGTGCTATACATTGGTTTATTCAAGAGTGGAGTGTGCTCAGATGGGAGTTGAATTTCTTGAGCTGTTACTTGAGGTGGAGTCTTGAGTACAGGAGGCGGTCGATTGGCGGATTTTTGTTTCGGAATATTATTGATTTGATTATTCTGGGTGGGTTTTCTAGATGCTTTCTTGAAGCCAGAGCGGCCTCTAAAGTTTGTTGGATGGTTCTCAGCATATTTTGCGCAGGTTGCTGGTGCATATGGGTCTTTGACGCACGTGACACTACTATGTGATGCTCCACATTTGACACAGCGTGGGATAGCATGACACATGTCAGAGACGTGGTGGAATCTCTGACAGTTGAAACATTGGGATGTTTTTTTGTCTTGAGATAGGGCTTCACTTTTATTTTTATGGAAGAAAGTATATCCTTCTTCCTTTAGTTCAGGAAGAACTGAATCGTCAGGAAAAGAGACAGGGATATTTCTAATAACCAGCTTGACTGGAAGTGTATTCATATTTTTATATAAATAATATTGGAAGACTTGGTCTTCTAAGTTCCTTATTATGGATTTTTTTAGGACTGCATAAAGAATCGAGTAGGGATGATTATTTTCGTCAATGATGACGTTAATTGGGAGTATTTACCCTGGTCCTGATTGGGCTGGATATTTGTTAGAGGGTACATTGGTGAATTTCAGATTATTAGGTGTAGTCTTGATACTACTTACGCAAGAAGAGCTAACTGAAGAAGTCGAACCTGATCTTGACGTTCGCCTGCGTTTCTTCGATGATACGATGGTAAAGCCATCGTCATGGTCCATCTTCTCCAGGACGTCTTCACGTGATGTTGACTGGAGTGCCGGATTACGCCCTTCTTGCTTCGGAGGCATCGCTGCATCGGAAGCGCTTAATTTATTATGGATACTCAATATATTGCCCGGAATGATCCGAGCGGAAAGAAAGACTCGATGCGTCTCGAACAATCACAGCTTAAATCTGCCTCTACTTGTACCTTTTTGTTTAGGAGAAGTGTGCCAACAAGAAACGTCGGGAGTAAAGGAGTTGGCGATTGGCTTTCGCATAGATGCGAGCGCGTTAAACGGGTTGGAGTCTGCGAGAGAAAGAGTAGTAGAGAGAGGGTAGCTCACGATTGATCGTCGGAGTGTCAAGATCGTGCCAATCAATTATTTTCCCTCCTCTTTTGACCTGAACATCACACAACGGCCTTGCGGAACCTCCTAACAATTCTTCTCTAATATAAGCAATGTTTATTGCAGTATTCACTTTCCACAGTTGTAACTCTATTGTTCCAGAAAAAGCGAATGGTTGCGTTTTTAATTCAACGAGGTAAATCGTGTCATTTCGTTTCCAGAAGAACGAACGTTATAGAGTTCTCATATTGAAAAGAGACGTCCTCCATTTTCCAAACGAACTTCATTAAAGTCTTCATCGTAGAAGCTATATTTTTACTACAAGAGCGTTGAATAGAAAATTCTTCACGTTAAATAATCTGCAGATACAAATTGTATCATTTCGTTGAAAGTTTGATTATTTTGTTGAGAATTCTACAGTTTTCTTAGAAATCAATTTTTATTACTTGGAAATCTTACTGTTTGGCTGAAAATAAAACTTCGTAATTGGAAATTAATCTTCCTAGTTCAAAGTTGAACTCCCCCGTCGAGAATTCTTCCTTTTTATTGAAAGTTCCTCATTTTAGTTGAGATTTCTCTTTTATTATTATTAAATATTCAACTAATTATGAAGAATTCTCATTCTTTCTTGTCGAAACACTTCTCTGTAACTAAAAATTGAGCGTATTATTTTTGTTTAGAAATTTATGTATTTTTTGAATAATAATAATCTATTCCTATATCATGCAAATTTTTATGGTGAAAAGTTGATTATTTTTGGTTCAAAAATCTATGACTTTATCATAGGTTGAGACGAATCCATCTGTTTTAGTTGAGAATCGTATTATTTCGTTCAGAAATATATTTTATAGGAAATTGAGCTTTTTTTGGTAAAAGTAATTTCTTTGGATGAAAATCAAACATTTCGGTTGGAATTTCAAATGTTCAGATGAAAATTAAACCATTTGGAAGGGATGAAAACTAGTTGGTTTGGAATCCTTTCACTAAGTCAGAGGTTTACCATTTTATCTATAAAATTCTTCTCTTTAGTGGAGCAAAAAATTATGCTGTTGGAATTTTGTCTTTTTTAGTTCAAATCAATTTCTTTACTGTAAATTCAACTATGCTATATCTTATTTGATGTTTATATTGTTTTGTATTGTAAATTCAGTCAGAAAGTCATCCTCTTCAGTTGAGCATTTCAACTGCTTGTCTTAAATTCATTTTTTTTTTTCAAATTATATTCTCTGTTAAAAATCTAAGTGTTTTGCGGTAGAAAGGTGATATTTCAGTTTAGCGATAATTCTTTTTTTGAAATTTTTCTCTCTGTATGAAGACTCTGTTGAAAAATGATCTTTTTCAGTAAAAGAGTAATAGTTTGGTTGTAAATTTGACTTTTTTAGTTGAAAAATTCACCTTCTTGGTTAGAAACTCATACCTTTGGGATGAAAATTCAACTATATACTAGGAAATTCATGCATTTTGATGGACATACGTATTTCTCAGCAGAAACTTGATCTTCCTTGTAAAGAGTTTGATATTCCGAGTATGAATTGAAGTACTCAGTTAGAAGTTATGAATTTTCTTGGAAATACGTCTTCTTTAGTAGAAGAGTAATATTATTGGTAATAAAATAAAGTCTTCTGGTAAAAGGCTTTTTCTATAATTTTTGGTATAAAATCGTATTTTCAGGTAGAAAATCAATATTTTTGGTCATAGTTGGAGCTTTTTCTTTTGGTTTCTAAAACTAAAAGTTTTTAGTGGAAATTTATTTTAATGCAGAGCATTTATGCATTTTGTTGAAAGTTCGTCTTTAGGTAGAAAGTCATCACTGCTGATTATAAATTAAAGTTTTTCGCTAAGAAATTTATACATGAAAATAAAATTAACTTGTTATAAATTTTCTTTTTGAAGGAAAATTGATCTTCTCTGTTGTTAATTTAACTTTAAAATGTAGAATTCAACTGTTTGATTAAAAATACATTATTATATTTCGTCGTCTCGCTCTCCTTGATCATAACGTAGTCACACCTATCTGTTCATTCTGATCACAGTTTTTGAAGCTAATTTCAAAAAATAGAACTGGTGGCGCGCCTACCCACTGAGGTGGCGCTGCGTACTTCCTTTACCATTGCATTTTTCTGTGTAATTCTGGTCAGGTCGTGAATTTTATTATTATGTATTTTTTGAGTGGAAAAATTGAGTTAAGGCAGTATGCCACCGCTAAATGCGAGAAGTTCGGACGCGAGTTGGAAAAAGAAACGAAAACGCCATGGTGATCGAAGTTATAGCCGCGGAGATCGGGAAAAGAGAATCCATTATGAGACAGAGGTTAGGTCTCCACGTGGCAGCCGTTCCCGAAGTTCTTCATCATACTCAGATTTGTCTCAAAATAGTTATAGAAATCGCTATTCTCGTAGTACAAAGCAAAATCGCAAAGATCGGCATCGATCTCGGGAAGTCCGGAGGGACAACAACTATTCTCGTCGCCATCGGAGTCTAACTCGTCATTATAAACCTGATCGTTATCCGAGAGAAACGACGGGTTCGAAGACTGCCAGATCTGATCGCTATCTGCGAGAAGCGACGGATCGAGATGATGAAAAATCCGATCGTTATCCGAGAGAAACGACGGAGTACTCAGAGATTCTGTGTCATCTTCAGGACGCTATGGCACTTCTAGTGAATTTGACTCCGAGGGCGCTGCGAATCCTGGTGCCCTAACAGACCAAGAATTTCTGGAAGAAGGAGACGTTCAACTAAGTGAGTCTACTTTGAATATTTTGGGAGAACCCCAGGCAAGAGAGGATTTGGTGAGTGTTAAGATTCACAATAGAATAATTTCATTGTCGACCTAAATTGTACAGAAGGGTTGTTCTAAGGAAGATCTTGAGTCCATTTTAAAAAAGTATCCGTTGCCTCAAAATTTCGAAGCAATTCACGTGCCAAGGCTAAACCCTGAAATCAAATTGCTTATGTCGGATTCGGGTTTGAAGAAAGAGAGCTTTCAAACGGCAGCGCAGGAAAAAATTGGAATGGCAATTTACGCAGTTGGCGCAGCCTTGACAACCATATTTAATTCAGGAGGGAAGAAGGAGGGCAATGTAGAGTCCTATCTTACCGACGCTGGCAGAATTCTGTCGGACCTACATTACAACATCTCCATCACCAGGCGGTCATTTATAACTCCGATTGCTAATAAATTGGTAAAGGATCTTGCGGAGGATCTTCCCACATCATCGAAATTGTTGTTTGGAGAGGATTTTCCTGCTAGGGTAAAGGCTGCCAAAGAGGTAGAAGAATTAAGTAAGAAACTACAAAAATCCTCTACATCAACCCAGGGCAGTAAAAGTTCCAAAGCAACTCTAAAGTTTCAACCAAGAAAGGCTCAACCGACTAAT
>WSXT02223255.1:0-16779 GCA_011762715.2 Neuroterus valhalla | reverse complement strand
AACAGCTTCATTCTTCTTCCAAAGTCATCTGCAAACAACCTCTTCCCTAGTCCCAACACCTACCTCATCACAACATTTGCCCTTACAATTGGCACATCTTCTCCCTGTTTTCACAGTCCTCCCCACCTACCCACAAGATAAGAGGCTGATGGTCTGTTTCTATCCTCCCTTCTACTGCGAAACTCTCCGTCTGCTCCCATCCAGGCATATTCATGACCACATAGTCTATGACCGATGCTTTCACCTTACATACGTATACTTTTCCTCTTCATCCTCTGGTATCGTACCATTCGTGACCGCCTACCCTCTATCCACCATCCAGTCTCTCAACACGTGTCCTTCGATCTCCTCTCCAAACTTTGCCCATCCCTATAGAGACCCCCTTCCCTCCCCTTTCTTGCATCAAAATCCTCTCCCAATACCACCATTCCCTCCTCTCTCTCTCTCGCTTATTACAGCCTCTGCCCTTTCTTTGATCCTTTCCATTCTATCCCTATTGTACACGGTCACAAACTTGGACGTCATTCCTCCAATCTTAGGAACATCATTTACACCCCTTGATCCTCGCTCCCGCCGTGCTTCTTCGAAACCTTTTCTGATCCCTTTTATAATTCCCCTTCTAGCCCTACCTTTTTTCTTTACTCTTACTGCCTCTTGGAGTCTTTACCTAAATCCCCTTAGTAGCCTTGACTCTATTTTACCCCACTCTTTGCCCTCTACCCACGTTTCTACCAGCCATTTAAAATACTATATATTAAATGTTCAAAAGAGTAATAAGAGTGTATGGTCCAAAGACGCATGTGAATCTCGTACCCTAACAAAAAGTAAGAAAATAGTTATGATACCAGGAGATATTAAAATTCTGGACACTGTAGAGTGTTACTAATGTTATTAAGATTCGAAATCGATTAGGACTTTCTGCGGAATGCTGCAGACCCGGCTTCGGGAACCGATAATTGCTTGTTTTGCTTCACACTCAAAACGTTTTTCCATCGCATAATTCTGAATAGATGTTACACTAGCCCTTTCCCTCACTCAGAAAACAGTTCATTGGAATCAAGGACGAATTTCTTATTTATTTCTTTGATAATATAATTATTTTATTTATTCGAATTAAAATAGTAGAATGAATTATTTTATCATTTATTATTCTATTTATTTCTTAAATTCATGTTGTCTGGTAATATCGCATATTGTCGGCATGTTATCGGAAGACTGGTGTCCTTCCGAGAATGCAACTCAACCAAATATGACTCCCTACGAGTTACGCTTACCGCGTGAGGTATTATGGCTTGATGGTACAAACAAAAAATGTTTTTCTTTTTTGTTTTATTCAGGTTATCAGAGAAAAATTTCTTTTTTTTTCATTATTCTATTATTTCATTTATCCATATTGATAACATCTTACTCAATTTTTGTATTATTCATCATTTTATTCCATTTATTTTTGTAGTGAATGTTTCTCATTTTCGTTTTATTCCAGGTTATCTGAAGAAAATTTCTTGCTTATTTTTCCAATTATTTTATTATTTGATATTTTATCCGATGTTCGTATTCAATTTCCAATCAACTTCTGATAACTTCAGATGCCTGAATATCGAGCAGAGGCAGGAAGTATGAAATAAAGGAAAACCTTTGGCACCAGAAGCCTTGCAATTCTCGCTCTCTCCTTATGGTTCCTGCGGTGAGAACGCTTTGGAAGAACCGATCAAATGCTCTTCTTGCTCAGCAGAATCTGCTACTTCTGACGACGACGATGATGATGAATGTTGTGATTAGAAATATATTGCATGTATACGGTTTGATTTTTCATTGTACACAGTAATTAAAGTCGTATTGAATGCATTATATATATTTTATCGGAATTATCTCAAATTTTCCCTTCACTTCAAGTCATCTATGCTTCTTCTCTAAATAAGTAATAAAAATTTTGAATCAACAATTGTTGAAAAATACAAACGTCATTTCCTAATAGTAAAAGAAGCTTATGAGTAGACGTCATTTTTAATAAATAGATACTTCCGGTTCACTATCTTTTTTTCAATTCCATTGAAAATTTGAAATCAGCCAGTCCAAAAACATAAATAAACCGGTTTCCAAGAAAATTGAAAGCAATTAAAAAAAATAGTCACTCCTGGTTCGCCATTACGTTCCTCCAAAATTTTTTATTCCAAAGGGTATCCCGATTAACAATAGTGAAATGCCCCCTCCTGTATTCCCATAATGAGCTTGAGCTATCTTTTTCAGACAAGTTAAGGGGCTAGTACACAAATAATTTTTTTTTTCTCATTGTTGGTCACTGTATACATCTGAAAATAGGATAGAAACAAACATTTGCCTCAAAGCGTGCTGAAAGTGGCTGAGTAACGAAATACGCAATTTACAATTAATACGATGAAAATATACAATTTTAACGTCGGATCCGTTTTCAACATCTCCAAAAACCCAAGATTACCGAGCTTCACTTTTCTAGTCCCCATGAACTGCCCATAATTACATTCATTCTGTGTATCCTTTGAACGCGTTTTTCTCGAAACAGTGTTTTTCAAGCTAGCGGCCACGGTTCCGGCCGATCTACTCGGACGATTTTTCTCAAACTTGGAGAAAATTTTGATAAGGTGTATTGCTATTGTATGACCCTCCATCATAATTTTTCATTAACATTTAACAACTTTTTGAAAAAATTAACGTTGATAAAAACGGTCAAATACACAAAAACTCATACCATTAATTTATTTTTTTAAATTTTTCAATAATTGAGGTTCATCCGATACCCACGCATGTGCCTTTTAAGAATATTTTTGGATTTTGTGTTTCACATAAGCCAAAGTGGAGTTATCATGGACGCGGAATGAAAATCGATTTTTTTCGGGTTGGCGTATCACCGCGGGAAGTCATGAAAAATTTTTTTCCTAATTTTTTTACATCCAAAAATATGTACTCTAATATGCTAAGAAACCCACTTTTATGTAAAAAAGTCTATTACCAAAAAATAATTGTTCAAAACAGGGTCTTTATTTGTGTACTAGCCCCTTAAGAGTTGCCACCATTTCCTCACATACATATGAAATAAAACATTCGTTTCACAACCACCGCAGGGCCCACCAGGGAGCAATTGTCAACACACCTATGGCCACGTCTCACGACCGTGAGATAGGCGACCACAGTGGATGTCACTGTAGGTGTTCTCTGATATCTTTGTACCTCTCCCCTTTCTCGGTTTCCTTACCTTTGATCTTGTACTCGGGCGGGTCCGAGGATTTGATCACGAACATAGATCAGTCACGTTTGTCAAGAAGCACGATGTCGGGTCCTGTGTGTTGGATAGGGGCTTTTGTCGAGAAATCGTAGTTACAGTAAATTCGGCACTCCTCGTTCTCAACAAAGGATTCTGTTCCCCTTGGAACGCTTAGGGGGCAGGGTCGCGGCCAACGCCATAAGAGCGACAAAGTGGGGGTAAAGCACTCTTAGGGCAGCATTGTGTCCGTACAAATACGTCATCCCTGCGTAAATAGGGCAATTGGATAGTATATGCCATTGGTGCTCAGGGAGTTTATGACACGCCCTGCACCTATCTCTAGAAATCTTTTGACGTTATATGCTTCTCAGGTATGCCGAAGGTGGAAATCACACCGTCTTGATAATGAATCTCTCCGCTCCTGAATTAGGTCCAGATGATTCAAGGAAAGAAAACGTTGACTCATGTGACGAGAATTGATCTTTCACAACTTTGTGAAAATTTCGGTGCATCACCTTGTCTTCATGTTGTTTCAAGAAGTTTTTCGCATCCGCTTTCTTCACCTGTACTTTGAGAAGTGAGGCATCTTGATTGAGTATGGCACTGTCCTCACTTTTGATGTTAAGTTTCATGCCACGGGTTTCAGCTGCCTCCTCCGCGACTCATAAAGGAATGCTCCTTTACCACTCATGTCATGATCCTGAGCATTGTCACGAGAGGATCTCTACCGTTCGTGATGTTATAAACAGTACTTGGGACGATTCAGTTATATAGGCATTTAAGATTGATAAATCCGCGTCCGCCTTCACGGCGTGCGGTGTATAAGCGTGGAACGAACGAGTTGATATCCAAGCTCTTCTCCATATGTATCATCTTGCGCGTAGCAAAATCCAGGACCTTGAGCTTGTTCTCCGTTCATGGAACTACTCCAAATGAATAGAGTAGAACTAGGACGGCAAGAATCTTAGTTGCAGATATCTGTTCCAATCAGGACTGGTGTCCAACCTGTATTTGTAGGTCTCTCCAGCGCTAAGGTGTATAATAGCACTTCCGTCAACAAGCTCAGGGTCCTTATCTACACCTGCTGTTCGTCTACGTTTCAGACAAATCTTGGAACATTTATCCAATCCAACGTCCATACAGATTTCACGTGTGTACCGCCTGACAATACTGAGCGCATCTTTAAGATGTTCCTTTCCAGAAGCAAAGATCTTTAAGTCATTCAGATAAAATATGTAAGTGCCCTTATACTCAAGAACATTAGTTCCGTCACAGAGGTACCTATGAGAATCATAGACTGTGAGGGATAGTGGCAATAGTGTGATGCAGAAGAGGAGAGATCTCATTGCGTCACCCGGAAAGACACCTTTCTGGAAAGTGACACTGTCGGTAGTCACACGATGTTTCCCAGAAGTGATAATAAATCTGGTCTACCAAAGAGACATTAATTCCTCCATGCATCCTACTATATCTGCATGAACCTCCAAGATTTCCAAAAAACAGACAATAAGTCTATGGGAAGTTGAATCAAAAGCTTTCTGGTAATCAATCCAGGTCATCGACAGATTGCGTTTGTGGTTAGCAGCGTCTTTGCTGACACTCCTGTCGATCAGCAGGTTTTCCTGACAGCCTGCTGTGCCTCTTTACGATCCTCGTTGTTCGTAAATCTCACTCCATGCAGGTCCAATCATCCAAACAGGATAATTGTCATTCAGGATAGATGTAAAGATCTTATACACCGTGTTCAGGCAAGTTATTGGCCTTTAGTTCCTTGAATTGGACCAGCAGCAGAGAAGTTCTTCGTGCCCCTTAATACATCCTTTACCTCCTCAGCAGTGATTGGTGGGCACTCCTTCTTGGATGTGATGGGGTTATTGCACAGCTCTTTGAAACGCATGATATTCTTGCGTTTTAACTGTTTCAGCAGTTGGTCTCAATGTCGCAGGTCATTATCGAGTTGATCCGTCCATGAAGAACGACGAATGTCTCGCTGGTTCGAGTATACGAGTCAATAAACTCAAACTCATTGGCACTGGGGAATTTTTCAAGGCTGCTCTATTTTCCCGTACAATCAGATGCGTCTCTTCATCGGCAATGATAGCAATTGAAACATTCCGACAATTCTTGGGTGCACAGGAAGATCGAGCCAAACTGAATCTCCTCCATGGGATAAGAGTTTCTCTGGACAAGACACCTATGCAGCAGTTGAAGTACAAAGAAGTGGAAGAGATGCTGAACGATCGCATTTGGAATGAAGTAGAAGATCTGAGAATCGTTTATCGACAGAGGATCCCGAAGATAATATCGGATCTACCAACTACTCAAATTTAGCTCCTGAAAATGTTAAATGAGAATCTTTTGTCAGGAACGCCCAAATATTTGTTCTCGCCTGACACAAATGAGTCAGTAAGCATTGCAATATAGAGGGATCCCCAAATCTCCCGCTGTCTATATATTATCAGAATGTGCGGGGTATACATGTCAAACTGTTTAGGCTGATTTATTCCCTCGACATATTTGAATATGATATTGCTGCCTTTACTGAAACCTGGCTAAAGCCGCATACCATATCAAGCGAATTTATTAAACTGAACAATTTTTATTTTTATCGTAAAGATCTACTTGATGGAATAGGTGGAGAGGTTTTGATTGCAATCAACAGTAAATATCTGAATAGCAAAATGAATTTACAGCTCCTCATGATATCGCTAGTTGATATTTCGTTGGTTTTTTTCAAACTCAACGATCATAACAAATCAATCTACATTTAGATTTTATAGGTTTCCACGCATGCAACGAATTTCATACTTAAATCACTCATATAAGTGATTATAGGATTGCGTAGGTGACTTTTTTGCCCCAAATTTATTAACTACTTCCCGTAACATGAAGACGATGGTGGGAAAGCGAAATTTAAACAGATTCTAGAATCCTATAATGTAACCTAATATAATAATGTTTTGAGCTGCAACTCTAGATGTCTAGACTATGTTATGTCAAAAATTCCTATAAATCTGAGGAAATGTATCTATCCTATGATTGAAGACGATAAATATCAATTTAAGAAGGATTGGATCTTGATGAATAGAATGGCATAGTGAATGCATTTGCAACAATTTTAATAGTGTCTACAAAAAACCTGTTGATGATTTCTTCAAATTCTTTTCCTGGTCTTGAACTGAGTATCAAAATTTAGAACTGTTAGGAGGTGCACTACAGGTAACTTATACGAATGTACTTGAAGCACTTAGGTCTCTCTAAAAAAAATTCTGGCACCAATCAAAATTTGTGTTTTATTGTGAAGAACTGTGCTTCCATATCAAAGATATTTAAGATATGTATGCACGATATCATATCGAGTAATTTCGAACCAATTGTTCCTTGTACTCAACATGGATTTGTTTCAGAAAGATCATGTGTCACTAACTTGGTAAAAATTTTTCCATTCCTAAACTCCATGTTGTACTTATTTTGACAGGCGGATATCTTTTATACGGATCTTAGCAAGGCTTCTGACTCCAAAGATCAAAGTTTATTACAACAATAGAAAAAGCGTCACAAAGGGGGAAAGCGTCACTTACAGCAAATCCCAGCGTCACAGTATTTATGGACGACTACTTAGCGACGTATCAAGGCCTAGCCAAAGATGAGGCAGTTTTCAATTTTCAAATGAAAACACGAATTATCATTGCCTATGAAGATACTTAGATAGTTATGGCAAATATGATTCCCAAATACACTAACTCTACAGATAAACAAATTGAAAATTGTATATGAATATGGAACTGTGGATATTTATAAATCTACCAAGTTTGAAATAAACATGTTTTAAACTGAACTCTCTGCCGATATATATTTTCAAAGTTATCAAATTTACCCAATTCTATAATTTCGAAAGTAAGTTCTGGACGGATTCGCTATTCTTAAACATCAAACTTTGAAACTCTAGAATTTTATTTATAAGTCCTATCTACAACTCAATTTCCAATCACGAATTTTGAAATTTCCAAATTCACAACAATTGCTATTCTAAAATTTTTTTACTGACTTCTCTAAAAATTGATTCATGAATTTCTTGAATTATCGTATTGAATGAAGAATTTCCAAAATTTATCACATTCGCAGTTGTAAAATTTTTAGGCTGGGTCTTCTGCATATTTGTGCTTTACTTCAAATCCATTCAGTCGCAAAGAAAAAATTATAAAATTGTAAAATGTACCATGTTTGCAATCCTCACGTTTAGAAAGTGGTATCTCTGCTTATTTGTGAATTTCTAATTCATACAATTCTTCAACTGGACCTGCTGCGTGTATGTGAAACTAATTTGAAAGGGTCTCCATTGTTAAGGATACAGTTTTCAGGGTGATTTCTGATTAATTATATCTGAAGTCTCTGACAAGTAAGTCAAAATCGGCCATTTCTGTGAATCGGTTTCTCATACTGGACCATCCCTGGGTCAGTCAGAAACAATAATAATAGGTGTAGACATCACGGTACAGACCTAATGGGTTTGTTTAAATTTATTGAACAAGCTCATTGGCCTGAGTTACCAAATTTTCGCAGAAAAACGTTACAACGGTCACGTGTATATTTTACATGAATGACCTGAAGATCTATGCTTCTGAAAAAGAAAATTTCCAAAATTTTTTCAGTGTTTTCGAAGGGGTACACATGAGAAATCGATATGGACTTCAGATTGGATAAGTCTGCCAAAATTCATCTGAAACGTGGAAAAATAGGAGGTATAGATCAGGACCCTGAGCTTGTGGACGGAAGCGCTATCAGACATCCTAGTGCTGGAGAGAACTACAAATACCTGGATATGCCTGAGAGCCGCATTCAGGATACAATTTCAGTAGAGGAGGTTCCCCAAAGCAGATATAAACATCTACTTGGGCAGATATAGTCATCAAACCTGTTATCGTTGAACAAGGTATCTGCGACTAACATGTTTGCCGTCCCAGTTCTATGATGATGCATATGAAGAAAAGTTTGAACATCAACTCGTCCACTCCGCGCGTATACATCGCACGCCGTAAAGGCGGACGCGGACTTCTCAATCTTTAATTTCTATAAAACCAAATCATCCTCAGTACTGCTCATATAATAGCGAATGGTATATATCTACACTAGGCAATGTTCAGAAATCACGAAATAAGCAGGGAAGGAGCGTACCTTTACAAAGCCGCGGAGCTGGAAGCTGAAACCCTTGGCCTGAACCTTGATTTCAAAGTAAGAACAGTGCACTACTCCACCAAATTGTTACAGATCAACCCTTGTCATACGAGTCGACGTTTGCTTACCTCAAGTCATCTGGTCTTCATTCAGGAACTAAGAGTTTCATTTTCGCTTGTCAGGGTGATGTGATTTCCTCCTTAGCATACCGTAAAAGCATATTATGTCAAAAGGTTTCCAGCGATAGGTGCAGGACGTGTCTTAAACTCCTTGAACACCTATGGCATATACTATCGAATTCTCCCATTCACGTAAGAACAAAGTATGTGTACAGATACAATGCGATCTTGATGGTGTTTTACCACCATCTTTGTCGCTCTTGTGGCGCAGGCCGCGAAGCTGCCCTAGCGAACCTACTGGAACTACGATTTCTCGACAATAGCCCCTATCCAAGACACAAGAGCCGACATCGTGCTCCTTGAAAAACGTGACCAAACTATGTTCGTGATTGAATTCTCAGCCCCGGCTGACTACAACATCAAAGGCAAGGAAATCAAGAAAGAAAAGAGGTTCTTCAACTTATGTTTCATATACATGCATATATCAATTGAATAATATAATTACAGTTGAAAGAATAACTGGATGAGTCTTCCAGAATTTTTATGCCTTTATTATTTTTGATTATAGTTGAATCACATCTCACATCACGAAATAAGTTTGTTTACAGAAGGTTCCTCGATAAGCCATAAAAGAAACGCAGAATCTTTATGTGTGCGAAACTGCGTTAGGCCGTTGGTGTATACAGCGTTATGTAATGTAGTATAAAGTAAGATTAGTATAGGTTTATGTGTAACTCTAAAATTTAAATTTTCCATTCTTCCTCAATGTTTCTCGTATCCTTTCGGGTGGAAGTTCACCTGCATTTGCGAATATGCAAAATGCATATTGAAACCACAATATAGGTTCCAAAACAGGCCACCTTTTGGAGAAAATTGCATCTGCTCATATCCATCTCTTATTATTGAGGTAAAACTATACCTTCCAATTTTCTTATACATGAATGTATATTTTATGAGAAGAAAAAAACTAGTGAATCTTTTTCTTAAGGTTTCAGGATACGTTATAAAGTAAGAATAAAATCTCTCATTCGATAGAAATACCTTGGAATTACCTTTTTTGGTCAAACTGTCCACGTTTCTGAGCTTATTGGAATTGAGAGAAAGCCCATCGCAAAAAGAAAGTAAAAGAATTCTGAAGATCCCTTCGGAATCGACATTTTATTAAGTTGACTCTTTTTCTGGTATTTGGTGTCATTTCCGTCTAAACATGAATCTTTGATTTTTCATCAGTATTTCCGAAGGTTCAGTCTTATTTGGGTAAATAAGGCATTTGGTCTATGGACCATCAGCCATTAAGCTTGTAGATAAGAGAGGAAGATGGCAGAAGACAAAGAGAAAAAGTTTCGATGGGGGAGAGAGAAATATGGACGAAGGAGGCTATAGAAAAATACCAGGAGCAGTTAGGAGAAGTAAGTTTTGAAGGGGAATGGGTAGAAGAGGTATGGAAAGATCTGAAAGTGAAAACGTGTGAGAAAAAGAAAAGATTCAGGAAGAAGACAAAGGGGATGGTGAACCGTGGTGGGATTGAGAATGCGAAAAGATGAAGTGAAGCGTTCAAAATAAGTATAGAAAATGATATGAGGGTACCGCAAAGAGGGAAGAGAACGTAGAAATGAGGAAGGAGTTTAGGATGATGTGTAAGAGGAAGGAGCAAGGGGAAGAGAAAGATCTGGAAGGGGAGTTGAAAGTGTTAAGATCAAGGGGGACGTGTAGAAGATAATTAATAGGTTAAGGAAGCGTAGGGATGGAATAAGTGATAAGATAAGAAGTGTGGAGTGGAGAAAGTTTCTTAAAGATTCATTTCAGGGCTCAGACCAAAGAAAAAGAGATGAAGAAAGTAGAAGAACGAGAGATGAAGGGGGGATGGGTTCGAACGACGGGAAGATAGAGATACAGATGAGGAAGTTAAGAAATTCGAAGGCAGCAGGCTTGGACGGGGTCTAGAATGAAGCATGGATTTTTGGTATAACAGCAGTTGCAGACGGACTAAAAGAATGTTTGGAGAGGTGGGGGATTTCAAGGAGAGTAGAGAAAGGGGTACTGGCGGAGAGGCTACGGAATGATGTCGAGGGAAAAGGTATATTGCCGGCTACGCAGGCGGGATTCACAGCGGGTAGGAGCACCATCGACAATATTTATATTTTGCAGCACGTGGTGGACAGGGTAATAGCGGAAAAGGGGTCAAAAGTTTACACGTTTTTCGTAGATCTTGTAAGAAGAATTCCGAGCCTCAGCAACAAAAAAAAAAAAGGAAAACTATTACCATTGTTCTTCTCAATCGGTGACGATTTTTTTCTACTGTAATCGACAAACCATCATACTAATTTACTTCCCGGAAACTCAACGAAACCGATTACTAATTTCACAATGCTAAACTTGTCGACCACATGTTTCCTACTTTGAGAAAAATACAAAAAAATTACAGTATTTACCGCACAAAAATCCACCTTTACCCCTGACATTAAGGCCATGTTAAACATGGGTCACGTGACCCAAATTATCGATTTTTTTGCAACAACTCACGTCTGCACCGGAATAGATATCAAATTGATCTTTTGGGAAAAGCCTAAGAAAACAATAAACTACGTTTGTATACAACATTTGTATACAAACGTAGTTAATTGTTTTCTGAGGCTTTTCTCAAAAAATCAATTCGATATCTATTTCGGTGTTGACGTGAGTTGTTGCAAAAAAAAGATGTCGATAAGGTAGGAATCGGTTGAGTTTAACATGGCCTCAAACCTGACTTATTAACCCGCAATACTTTTAATTTTCCGGTACAAAAAGAGGAATAAATTCGTGGCTAGAATTCACAAGATTTCACCAAAGGAGCACTTTAGGAGATAAGAAGTGGGCAATCGTTTTGGCCTTATCTGGTCTCAATCCTGAGGTATAAACCGCTTTGCATAAGTCCATTTCAATATAAAGAAATAATTTGGTGTCTCAAACAAAAAAATTGTCTTCTTAAGCCACAACTTGGCGATACGAAGCGTCGAACAAGAATAAACGATGTCAACAACGGTGAAAAGCAGGTTCTTTTGTTTTTCTCGGCGTCCTTCGGCATCGACCAATTAGCGCGTTGCTGGAGGTTTCGGCAGTGTTGTCGGTCAATCAGTGATCATCTCTGCCATCTTTACGAGGGAACACGTCACAATTTTGGAGGCAAATAGAGAAAAAAAATTTTACTTAGTGAGAAAGCCTCAGTAGAATAATAAGATATTTTTCTCATTCCCTTCTAGCAAGCCTAAACCCTTAAGTGAATGAAAAAGAGGGATTTCTCTGAATAAAATTTATGATCATGCCAATGCCATGTGACATTGCCAAGGCTTCCGGTGATTAGCTTCACAGAGTGGATGAGGCCTGCCATTGGTGGACTGGCATCACAGTTGCCGTGCAGTGATTAGTTAAGTTTCTCTCGTTCCCAGGGGGGCGGTCGTTCGTAGTTGTTTGTGATGATGGGACAAGGAAGAAACGAACCTCCGTTCGTGCCAACTCAGTCTGGCCGGTGGTAAAACAAATATGGCGGTATTCTGGGACCATGTAGCCTGTACTATTCCTCGAAGTTGATAGCTGACTCTCGTGAACATGGTAAACAAACGAGATGGACAGTATGAATAAATGTGTATTTAAGTTTCCGAAAGTGCACCTGCGGAGTTGGACTCTCGTTCGGAGCTTCAAGAAGTCTGAATGTACCTCCACATCAATAGGATACATTGATACCGGTGAGGATTTATTAAGTGACAGAAGAGAACGAAAAGGAAAAGAAAAGAAAAATTACCTCCTCACAATCTCAAAGGAGCGTTCCCTTCAGTTGATAGAGGGAGGTTGTGGGAGGCGATGGAGCAGAGGGGAGTTGAGAAAGGTCTGATCGAGAGATTCGAGAGGGCAAGAGAGGAATCTCGGAGGGTTTCTGTATGGATAGGGGGTTGAGGCAGGGGTATCCGCTTAGCCAAACGCTTTTCGCGATCCTAATCGCTGACATGGAGAGGAAGCTAGAGGAAGGAGTGGTACGGGGAGTGAGGGTAGGAAAGGTTAGGAATTGGTCACTCGCATATGCAGATGACATAGTGCTGTAAGCAAAAAGCAAGGAGGCCTTAAAGGAGACAATAAAGAGGTTGAAAAGATACCTGGATGGGAGTCGGCTAGAGTTGAACACGGAGAAGTTCAAGGTTAGATGTTCAGGAGACGGGGTGGAAAGAATAAGTGAGGTAAGTCGAAGTGGGAGGGGGAGGCTGTGCAGGAGGTGAAAGAGTTTGTGTATCTGGGCTTCCTATTCAGGAGTAATGGAGAAGTGAATGGTCATATAGAAGAGACAGTAAGGAGAGCAAATGTTGTGATGAGGCAGGTGTGAGGATTGGGAAAGAGGTTGTTGGGAAGGCAATTCGCAAATGTCTTCGGAGGCGTCAAGTTCTAATAGATACGTCCTACATTTCTTGTTTGAGTGAGACAAGTATGGAGCCCGATGTCAAGTGAGCAGGAGAATGCGAGAAAGTTCGTTTTGCCCGAAAACACGCATCTTTATCTCTTCTCTCTCTCCTCGTGTGATTCGAACTGGGACCACGTCTGGATCTCGATTTCAAGATTATGGTCACTGTTTGTAACTTCTCATCGCCGGAACTCCTAGAATGAATTCGTAATGCAGTCGATACTGTTTCAGGAAAACCTCAAGTTTTGGTGCTTGTACCTGAAGTTTCAAGAATCGACCCTCTAAGAACCCACAGACGATGTAAATCGATACAACAAAGATTTTGCAAGTGTGTTCCTAGTAAGAATGGATACGCACCCTACTGCAAATCTCCCCTAAGAATTTCCGCATAGCTACGTCCTTGCTAACTTTTATGCAACTCTACGCACTGGTTTCAAAGCCACATTGGAGAAACAGAGAACATCTCTGCTTATTTTAAAGAAAGCCCAAATATTGTTGCTTCCGCCTTAATTTTCAAGAATTGTCCCTCTTAGAACGAGCGGAAGTTTTTCATTGATTCAAAGAAGATTTTGCAAGTGTTTTCCTATTAAGGTAGGCTACTCTTTCCAAATACCCGTTCTCGCTCAAAGAAAATGTGTTAGAGTGACCCACCCTACTGCATAAGCCCTCATACAATTTTTACTGCTGCGAATGCGTCCCTGCAGTTCTATTATGGCTGATATCTTGCTATCCTTATTCTATTGCTCAATGAACTGGTTCTGAAGCTATATTGGAGGGACAGGAAACGTCTCCCCCATCTAAACACACAAATCTTTAATCAACAACTACTAGACGAAAAATTCTCCATGGTCGCATGATGATTGATAAAGGAGATCTACCTATGTACATAAATTTGAATATAAAAGACGTGCACTATTCAGGTTCCTTCCTTTTTTCCGCTCCCGATGTAAAGATTGGAAATAGTGAAATCTTTTCATCATGACGGAAAGAATACATTTGAATCTTCTTATTATTTTGGGCATACTGACTCAAGGAATCGTTGAAAATTTGTCGGACGATAATCATCGTAAGTGAATCTACCTTCTCAATATTTATTCGAGTAAAGCGAATAAAAGTAATCTTGTACTAAACACAATTGTGATAGTGCGGGAATGGTGCCTTCTTAAAAGACGAGGATCAAACTAATTTTCACATCCTCATTCATAAGAATGTTTTGGAATTGTCCAAATTTTTTTCTCCAGTTTTTAAAGAATTTTTACGTTCTAGTACTCGCGCATTCCAAAAATCACAATTTTCCAGGTGCTTGTTTGATAACGTGAATGTTGTATCCATGCTTACTACTGAAGGATTGGGAAAATCGAAGCCGCCTTCGATACATTTTTTGAGGGTTCAAAAAAAGAGGTATTTTGTTAACTATATCGTGCATGAAAAATTGGAAGTTTATAGAATTTCCAAAATTTCAAAGAAATTCTTTTCTTGTTCGAATTTATAAAACGTTTCTATTAGAACCCTGAAGTTCAAATTATGATTTCTTGTAGATGCCGATGATATATAAATCATCCCGGAACAAATATTCGACCAGCAACAAAGTCGAAAAGTTTCGTTAATCCTAAGATTTGGACCAAACAAACAAGTGACGCAATAACAATTTAAACCTCGAAGCCGCAAGTGTTATGAACGCCTTCGTTCAAGTCCAATTAAACACCATTTTTACTTATATATACAATATTAATTCGAATCACAATATTGAAGTTTATAGTTTGAATTGTCATTCTTGAGATAGTACTAAAAGTCGTTTAAGTATTCCGTAAACTTTTCGTTTGTGGGGCTAGATGAGGGGGAAGGGTGTGTGTACCATGGACTCTCATTATTGGCAATATTTCTCCAACTAGCCAGATGCCGCGTTTTTCTCCTTACTTATATCTTTGTCATTTTGACTCTTTTCCTAGGTACTTCTCTGTACCCTCTCCTCTCAAAATTTATGTCGCGTTGCATGATCAGATGCTTTTGGCCACACTGGAATATTTTTGTAACCTACTGCTATGATTAGAATAGATTTATCACTCCATGTACACCTTTTTTGGGTTTTTACATATCTATATTCCCCCTCCCACAGGAGATCGTCAGACATTTAACCCTTCAACTTGAATCCCTTCCCGAAATCCCCAATAACCCCAAGTCTCATAACAGGCCTCCAAGCAATGCCTGACGTACTCAATCCTGTGGGGTTTTTATTCTCTGGAACCCCTACCGTCTGCAGACGGATTAATTATTTGAAACGCTCGCATTCGCCTAAACATTTGTTCAGAGGAGAGGAAAACTGCAGAAAACCAAAACTCCTGAGCACAGTCGATTATCAACAGACGAGTTTAGATGTAGGCACAAACACGATAACTTATAAAAAAAGAGAATAGAATAAGCCTTCGGTACGCTTATTTGGACCTTTCAAAGGAAGCACGACTTCTTGAAACAGTTTTATTTGACTAATGGTTTTGCTGTTGGCTATCGTAAATTTTGAACTTATGGACGGAAAATACGCAAAAATTTTCGATAGTACAACTGCAGATTTCTTTAATTCCTACAGATTCCCTCGTTAAAATTACCAACGGGACTTGTGGGTTCGGTTCTAACAATCGGGATTACATTTTAGAGATCTGCCCGCTGCGCGGGCACATTCTAAATGCGCGCTTCGAGCGCAGCTCGCAAGTTTGAGCGTGCCTAGAGCACGCGGCTTTCGGATCTCGCGCTCCGCGCTCGATGGTAATCCATCTCACCTTACGCTTCGCGCTCGGTCATGAATTTACCTCGTGCTACGCGCTCGGCCTTTGTACCTCCCTACAGTTATATAAAAAAGCTTGTGAAACTCAATAGCGAAATGTTAACTACTTTCATTCGATGACTTTGAATTCTTTTTCGTTAAAGCTTCTTTGGCTTCAACAAAAACATTCTCATCGCGTGTCTCGTGCTGCGCACTCGATCAAAGTTTGTACAAAACGGTGGTGAAGTTTTGTTGCCTAATTTTTTCACATGATGTGTAGTTTTTCTAGAAATTTAATTTTTGAATTCAATTTGATTTTTTACGATTGAAACAAAAACTACGCGTCCAGTGGGAAAAATTATAACATATTTACAGATATTTTTCGGATGAACATCTCCTCTCTATCAATCTTCTGTGTTAGCCTTAGTCATTCAAAAATAGAAATTTTCATCTAATTTTTAGAGTTATTTTTCCTGATTGTAACGAAAACTACATATGCTGTTGAAGAAGTTGAAAACACATTTAACGATATTTTACCGGTGAAGAACTTGCGTCTAGTTGATTTTTCCCAAGCTTGTGTCAATCGTCCAAAAGATAATTTTTTTCATTTTTTATATGCTTTCTCATAAATGAAGCAAAAACCACTTGTCCTATCAAAAAGTTAATTTTACCAAAGGGACAGTCATTATCTTTTGTGCGACCAAAATTTGAATTTTAGATTTTTTGAGAAAACTCGAAAAAATGTAAAGATTATCCTGAAAAGTTGTTAAGATCATCCTAGTTGGCTAAAAATTCTCATTTTCGTTTATATTTTTGAATTTTGAAAATACCACAACTCTGACAATTTTGTTTTTATCGAAAAAAAGCATGGGGATAAATTGTTTTACTTTTAACCTTCTACAAGAAACCGTTCTTCCATTTTTTAAATCTTGGGAAAAAAATCCAAAAAAAATTTCTCTTTCATTTTTGATCAAAAAAAGCTGGTGAACGAACTCGACTTGTATTTTTGGTCCCTCAAAATGGGTGCCAAAGCACGATCGAATATGATCTTTCTTTCGAAAGT
>WSXT02223244.1:0-16779 GCA_011762715.2 Neuroterus valhalla | reverse complement strand
GGAATCGAACCCACAACCAGACAGTACCGTGGGTCCAAAGCTCATGCCTTAGCCCCCACGACCAACTGACCACTCTTGAATCCAAATAATTAAACTTTAACAAGAAAATTTGATTTTTAACACAAAAAGGATGAATTTGTAATGAACAATGTGAACAAGCTTGGAGTACTTTATTTATTTTAAAATTAAGAAGGGGGAACTCTAAAATCTCAACAAATTTTGGATTGGAGAAACGATTTTTTAAAACTCCTCTCTTCTAAATCCGAATTATAATTAATTCGAATATTTCTCGTTTTGTGTGAAAAATTCTCTGCTCCAAATGAAATTACACTTTTTCGTTGAAACTTCATGTCCTAAGATAAAAACTGTAATTATTTTCTGAAATTCCCTGTCTCAGGTCAGATAAATAAGGAAAAGCAAATAAAACGTGATAAACACATTTTTTCTGAAAAAATGAAGATAATTATTCTTTCGGTAGGTTTGGGCTATCATCAATTCGATTATCAAATTTGAGTCAGCTAAAAAATCTCACAGAGCAACAAATTTGCAAAACGCTTTTCTCATCATAGAAAAAGAAGAAATCCTTCCTCTCATGACGCATGGATCTATTAAAATACTTTAAGAATCAGATTAAAGGAGCGTTACATTCTCTGAATCAAATTATAAGATATCTTTTTGATTAATAAAAAAAGCGGTCATTTATCGTATTTTTTCGGTACAATTTTTAATAGTCTAGGTTGAGTCAAATAAATTCCTGGTTTTTCATTAAATTCCCGGTCAATAAAATTGCCGGTGATTTCCCGGTGAAGTCGCCACCCTGCAAGTTTAACTGTCCCAACTTTTGAGAAAAAAAATGATATTTTTCCGTGAAAAATTCGAGTATTTTCTTCAAAATCAATTTATTTTGCAATATTTGAGCTGTTGTGTTGAAGGATGGTCAAAATTAACGTCATGAACAAATTCTGAGATAAATATGAATATTTCATTTTTAGTTGACCGGGAAAATTGAAAAACTTGATCGGGAAATACCGTAAATTGGAAATCGTCCGCTAAGTCGCCACCCTATAATGAGATACTTCGAAAACTCATTTATCTGAAGGTATTTAGATAAATACTTCTCCTTGCGCAGCTGCTTAGATTATTGCTAATAAAATAAAAAAGATTAAGTAAATAAATACTATTTTGATAGAAATAATGAAAAGTCTAAACATGTCAGGTTGAAAAAACCCACAGAATGGTGGTTAAATATTTATTCAACACATAATAACATTCTCAGCCAAAACGCCACATATTGTTTAGTGTTCAGTGAATTCTTGCGGTAAATATTTTGATTTTTTTCAGATCTAGAGTACAGAATCAAAGCCTTTAGAAGGTAAATCCACTGTATCAAGAAATTAAATGTAAATCTATCGATAATTCTGGAAAATCTTCATCTATTTGACAGTTTTGGTCGAAGGAGGGAAAATATATTTCAAAATCTTAAAATGCTTCGGAACAAATCTACCAGTTGATGATTTTTGTAAAGTTAAATGCTCCTTAAAAGTCAGTACGAGATTACTGCGATGTGTAAATATTTACTTATACCTACTTAAAATTTATTCACGCTTATACACTTCCATCACGTAATTGATTAAAAATCGACAGGTTTTAGTTTAATGTATTTAGACAAAACAAACGCAATCAGGATAGTACCTACTACGAAACAACCAACGAAGGTATACCAAGTTTCCTCATCAAAAACATCTGTAAATGCAGGCACATGCTGATAAAGTGTATCAATCAATTTCAGATTGTAGTCTTTTTGATTAGGGGTCTGTCCCATTTTGAAATTTTCTGTTTGTGTTTTGATAAAATAGGGAGAGAAAATTTAAAGATTGATCAAAATGGAAGGAGAGATTTTCTGAACAGAAGTAAGAACTCTGAACAAAATTGGAAAGCTTTTTCGAATTCCCCGCTTTCTGTCCCCAAAATCTACGCTTTATTTGGAACTTGACTTCTTTCGCCAGGAATGATCTTTTTAGTTCTCTTTCATGAATTGACACTGTAGGACATTCTATTTCTCGCAATCATAAAACGTGTTGAGGATAAGCAAAAGTAAATACCAAAATTGTCTCTTTATAATTTTAATTTGTTGATTGAGAAAAATCGATATATAACTAATTGATGCGTTTGTTCAATGATCTATCGCTTCTTTCCTTTTTTGGATTTTAGTTTTGACTTAAGGTCATCATCGTTTTCTTGTTCAGGTGGCACAAGGGAAGTTACGTGTTTATTGTAAAGTTGCAGTACCTCCAAAAGCGTGAGATTGTTGCATTTCATAACCACCTTCTCTCCAGATACTGAAAAAAATTGTAGGAAATAATGATTTTCTCAGTATAAATGAGATTTTTCAACGGTATATTCTCAAATCTCAACTCAGAATAGAGTTTGAAAGCTTAGAGATAACAACTTGCAAAATTTGATTATTAAATTGGGCATGTAGAAAATAATTTTGAAAATTCGTTTTCTTTACCTAAATCAACTGTTACTAGCGGTTCCGAACGGTCACACACGATACTTGTTTTCAAAAGACATGCTGGATTAGTTTTAGCATATTTCGGCCCAGTCAGATGAAACATCAATTTTCTGAAAAGAAAAAAAAAAGTGTTGTTAATCAATTGTCTGTATTTGAAATAGCCTTAAGTTTAAACACTGTCACAAATTTATTAAATTTGTTTTGAACAGTTTTAAATTAGGCTTATGAAAATAAGCAATTTTTAATTCCATGCTTCCAAAAATTAGTTTTCGATTCTTACTTGCTTACAAGTAAAAAATTTAAATAAAATAAGAAATAAGAAGAAATTAATCTTTATTTCAGACAAAATGACGCAAATGGAGCAACAAATGCCTATTCCTGTGCCAGATTTGAGCACATTGCGAATAACAACAGCAGTTTCTATGCTTGGTAAAGCCTACGGATGCGGGCAATGCACTGGTAAGTCGAATTCCTTGAATTAATTTATAGGATAAAAATTTAGCATTATTCTTACGAAGCAATCAACACTAAGATGGAACAAAAATCATCTTCTATATAATTTTCGTTTAGTATATCAAAATAATTTCTTCAATTACTATATAATCTATTTTTATATACGCGTATCAGAGGATTGACATAGAAAACCAGCAATTTACCGCTTCAGAAATTGATCATTTTTGAAACTTTTAGCTGCAAGTTTCAATAAAAAGTTTTGGGGTGAATGAAACTTTTGAAACCTAAGCATTTTAAGCTACATTGATAGTAATTATAAATAGAAAATTCCTAATTTACATGAAGAAATAGGCTCCTTATTCTGCAATCCTGCATCTAACTTCTGTCGTTCCTTGTAAAAAAGATAAAACTTTGACCACAAACAGTTCAATTTCTCAACAAATAATCGAATATATAAGCTAAGAGTACGAATTTTCTATAATTCTGTTAGATTTTTCACTAAGAAGGATGAGTTTTTATCAAAACTGTTCAATTTGGAATTTTTTATGAAACAGATGGGGTTTTATCCAAAAGGACGGTTTTTCTATCCAAAAAGACGAATGTTAAAGGAAATAGACAAATTTCTGACAAAAAAAAAATAAATAATTTACTTTCAAACAAAATGCTCAAATTTCGAACTGAAATCATGAATCTTTCCTAGGAAAAAAAATTTCCTTTAACCAAGCAGTTGAATTTTCAATCAAAACAGATTAATTCTCAACGGAAAACATAATAGTTTAAATAATTCATTTGGAAAAATATTTCATCACAAGCAGTCGAATTTAAATAAAAGAGACAAATACTCCACAGAAAATATAAATGTAGATATTTTAGCCAAAAAACCTATTTTGATTTTTGATGAACAAAAGTTTCATTCAATAATAAAGAAGAATTTTCAACTATTTCATTTAATCCTTAAGCAGAACGGTTGAGTTCTTAACGCATCAAACAAAAAGGCGAAGTCTCTAGAAAAAATAATGGCATCATCTGCCATAATGATAGAATTTCCAACCAAAACGACGAAATTTACAATAATGCTACAACTGAAAGCTTTCAATTGTCACTCAAAAATAGTACAGTTTAATTTTCAAAAATCGAATATAAAATAACGAATAAAAGATAAACAGTTACACTGCAACAACAAACAGTTGCATTTTTCACGAACTAGCTGAACCTCAAAGCTGCAAATACGAATTTTGTATGTTACAGTTGGATTTTTCACTAAAAAAAATGAGTTTTAAACAAAACAGTTTATTATTGAATTTCTTAGAAAATAATCGTATTTTCTGCAAAATTTTTATTTTTTGCTTAAATGACGAATCTTGGAGAAAAAAAAGGAATCTCAAACTAAGAAGTATAACTTTCAACCAAGTAGTTGAATTTACAATCAAAACAGATTAATTCTTGACTAAAATTTAAACTTCGAATAATTTATTTGAAAGATTTCAATTTGTAATAAAAATCAGTTAAAAACAAAAAAAAACGCGGATCCTCTACAAAAAATGTGATAGACAATATTCCAACAAAAAAAGAGATTTCGATCAAAAACAGTTGAAATCAACAGAAAAAAAAAACGAATTTTCAATCCAACAACCAAAAAAGCGAATCCCCTTGTGAAAAATTGAATTATCTGAGTTTTCAACCAGAACAAGAACTTTTTACAGAACAGTTGAGATGGATCTTTAAATAATAAAACGAATGTTTTACGAAGTCAAGTTTTCGTCTAAAGAAGATCAGTTTTCAACCAATAATAAGTTTAAACAACCAAAAAACGAAATACTAAACAAAATGGTTGAAACTTAAACCAAAAAATTAAATTTAAGAAAAAATCAGTACAACTTTCAACTAAGTATTTGAATTTGAACGGAACAAGATAAATTTACAATAAATAATTTCATCATCGAATGTTCAACTAAAAGGTTTAAAATTTTCACCATAAAATGGAATAGTTAGTTACACTTTTCAATAATGGAAGAAACAACTTTCAATAGAAAATATTTCGAATTTCTTTTTAGGATCTGTTGGGTTAAGAAATTCTTTCTAATGATTAGAAAACTGTACTGTTTGGTTTTATCCATAAAATCATATTTTTCTGGTAGAAAATATCATGGTACTGGTAGAAAATTCAACTATTTGGTTAAAAATTGAACTTTTTTCTGAGAATTCAGCTGTTCGGTGGAGAATAATCTTGCTAGGGAGAAAAATCATATTTTCTGGTAGTTCAAGAAAATTTAACTGTTCTGTAGAGTATCAGTCATTTTGACTTGAAAAGTTACATTTTAGTTATCATTTGGAAATTCAATCGATCATAAATTTCGCGTTTGCAAGTTTGAAGTAAAAGTTTCTTAATGAAACTTTCATGGGCACATTGCTATAAATAGCCGGATTCGTTTTTGGTACGCATTTTCATTTTTACAACTTCCTCCAATTCTGTAGAAACAAATCAGATTTGTTGCCCCCATTCTAAGCTAATGTTTCCTCCGATTACTCATGCCTATATTTATCAAGAAGAAATCAATACTCTAAAAAAACAGAGTCAATCTATGAAGAGTGACTACAATAAAACGGGACTCCAATTTCTTTCACAAATTCACTTCAATTCAAATATTTTCCCTGCTGCTTCTAGACGTTTTCTATCCAGACTTGCATCGAGAAGCTAATACGAATATCGAACGAAATGTACACCCCTAATGTTTATCCCTTACTAAGAAATATAAAGGAAAAAAAAACGGTCTATTTGTTTCCAAACTCTTTCTACATACCTTAACTTTTTCTGTGTAACTAAGTTCAATCCTTCAATCAATCCAATACTCCTTTTTAATGATTTTTGCGGTTTTATACCGAGGAAATTCCTCGTTAAAAGTAATGCAGCTACGTCGTCTGCTAGTCTATAAGAAGAATGCGATTGCACATGCGCGAGTTATCGACCTCACAAATACATTGAAACACGGGCCCCACTTTAATCGTTACGTATTATTATAGGATCAAGTACCTACATCTACTACATCCTTCCAAACGAATCATAATCGTGTTCCCATGGAGCACATCAATGGGCAATGTTCGAAGACAGAAAGTAATGACCTACAAAACTATACTTCAAACTCAATACAGTTACGGCTCTTTTTTTCAAGATTTTCGCATTTTGGACGATGCCAATTTTATTATGAAAGAATAGTGGTTACGGATTTTCGCCGAGTCTTCTGTTTACCCAACAATTGAGTTTTTTTAGTGTTGTTTTCTTTGTGTTATCAAGTTCGGGTACATAATTGTCAATGACAAAATTTGAATCTATACTTCCCTGTAAGAATGATGAGAAAACTAACCTCATTTCGGTGGCTTTTTCGTGGAAGGGGTCAAATTGTACTGTGATTTTCTTCGCGGGCTTGTAATTTATACATTTCAGCTGCTTTGTGATCGCACTTATTATACCGTTTGATCGCGATTTACATCCACTGAAGGGAACTGACATTTTTAACCAAATGAGCGAACGTGGTTTTATAATTTACATTTACCAACCGTGTATGGAAAATACACACGATACACATGAAAATATCGGGATTTTGTCGGTAAGAGCAGTGTTGCCACTTATCGACATTCCAGTGTTGCCATCTCATTCAAGTTTTGCTGGTTCTTAATTTAGATTTGAATTCACTGTTTTTCGAATATTATGGAAGGACTTAGCATTAATTTATTCATCAGCAGTGTTTTATGCAGAAATTGAAATGACACCTTGTAATTCATATTTTACTGTTATCAGGGGTTGCTTGACCGAAAAATTGGGATAATCGGGAAATGTCTGGGAAGTTTCTTCACCGGCAAAAAGCGCGGTTCTTATATATTTTTTTTGCTCCTATTCTAATTTGAAAAAGCTAATTTTTTAAGACAACAATAAACCTGAGCTATGACGTAGAATTCAGTAAAAAAAATTTTATTTTTATCCTGAGAGCAGAGAACTTTAGTCAAGAATTTTGGAATACTGAATTAGAACTGGGAAATTCCGTAGAAAACTATAATTTTTTATTTTGGGTCTTCTTTGTAGAACATAAAATATCGTTAAGGATTGCAAATTGATTTGGTGCATGAAATTTTTTACATGGAACGGGAATTTTTGGAACCAATTTTTATTCTGATACAGAACAAGGAAAATAGAAAAAATCTTTGATCCAAGTTAGGATTCGTCACAAATTCAAGCTTGATGCACTTGAGAACTTGGGATAGAATTTTCCCCAAATTAATTTAATCGCGACCTGGTACAAACAATTGAAGAAAACTATTAATATGGGTTTTAGCCAGTAATGAGAAAAATTAAATATGAAAAATTATAATTTTGACTCTGTAAAACAAAATTTTACTAACCCTTTTTGGATAGAATGATAGTTCTAATATGGAATTTAGAATTCCAGTAAAAAATATTATCTTGAGTTAAGGACAGTGATTTTCTGTGGAGAATTTTATTCTGAGAAAAAAAAATTTTGTCAGGAATTTCGAAATTCTGTGTTAGAACTCTGGGAAAACTGGAAAACTTGAACAAAATATTTGTTTTAATTAATAGCATTGCGGCTTGGTATAGGGGAATATATATTAAGCTGGTTTGAGATCAAAAATATAAGAAATTTTGTAGTAAAAAATTATAATTCTAGTGTTGGAACAGGGAATTTTAGTTACAATTTTTTGTAAAGCATAATAATTCCAAATTGGAACGTAGAAAAAAAAAAAAAAAAAAAAAAAAAATTTCGAGTTGAGGACAAGGATTTTTCGTGAAGAATTATATTTCTAATTCAGGACTCAAAATTTTAGCTAAGAAGTTTCTAAATTCTGAGATAGAACTGTGAATTTCCGTAGAGAACTTAAACTTTTTTGTTAGGTTCACTTAAAAATAGAAAATATGAAGAATTGCAATCAGACTTGAAACAGCGAATTTTTCGCATCAGACGGGAATTTTTAAAAAGAACTTCGATTCTGATGTAGAAGGTGCGAATTAAAGAAAAATTCAGTTTCAAGTCAGAATTCTACGAAACATGGAAATTTTGGCACAGAGAACTCTTTAAATAGATTCATTTGCTACTTGGTAGAGGGAATTTCATAAAGAAATCATAAATCTGACTTTTTATCGCGAATAAAAAAATTAAGTACAACAACTATTCCGAGAAAATTATAATACCGAATTTGGAACAGGGAATTTTGGTGATGATTTTTCTAGAAGAATAATAATTCTGAGTCAAAACGTGGAGTTTCAGTAAAGAGATATAATTTTGAAACTAACTTCAACTTCAGAAGAGAGAATTTTAAAAAAGAATTCTCAAAATTCTGTGGTAGAACTGGGAATTTCCGTAAAGAAATATATTTTTTAATTTCAGGTGTATTTTAGAACAAAAATTTTGTGAATAATACAATTTGATTTGAAACATGGAGGATTTGATATGGAACGGGAATTTTCAAAGGAAATTTCAATTCTGAATTTGAAGACAGGAATTCGAAAAAAAGAATTCCTGTTCCAAGTCAGAATTCGTTACAATTTGAAACTTCAAAAACTTGGAACAAGGAATTTTTCAATCTTGCAACTTGGTATAGGGAATATTCGTAAAGAATTCTAATTTTGACTCTAGACAGTTGTTTTCTTCAGAAAGAACGGGAAATTGAAGAAAATAGTTTTTATACTGATTAATAAAAATAGAATTCACAAAAGCAATCCTTGTTCCAAGTCAGATTTGGTCAGATTTTCAAAGTTTCTTTTTTCAAAGCAGAATTCGTTTGAATATATACATTCTTTTTCTTTTTACAAATTCGACTTTGCCAGCATTTGAAACTTCCCTCTTCCAAATTTTAATTCTTTTCCACAATTTCTCATTTGAAATCTGGAATAGTTGGAATCTTCTAAAACGTTCAGAAATCGCTCGAAGTCTTCAAAAATTGTTTGAAATTAGTCAAAATTCTTGAACTTTTTCCAATTACTCAGGAAGAAACCATATATTTAGAATTATCTCATTAAGTGGACACTTCTGTAGATGGTTCTCCAGTTTTTGAAATTTCCATATCTTGAAAGTAGTGGCTGGTAATATTATTCTAATTTACCTCAGCCATCAAGTTGTGACATACTTTCATGTTTTATTTACATCTACAGACTGAAGCAAATCAGAATCTCAAATCAGATCTCAGCTATCAATGCTATTATAATTCAAATCGGGTTTCCAGTATCATTTTCTTCTGCTTTCAGGACAGCAATCACAATGTTGAATACAAAAACCAGCTGTGAATTTCACTTGATTCAAAAATTCAAGTTCTCCCTCCCGAAATTCTCGACGTTCCAGTTTCTTCATTGGTTACAAAACCGCCAATAGGCTTGCTCGTAGTAGCAGCCATATTGGAAGACTGAGTCTCGCTTCAGTCAGCTTGAGCTTGAGTGTGTTGGTGGTGAAGTGTGTTGGGTGGTCAACGGGTCTTGTGTTAAATTTTTTACTTATTCATTAGTGATAATTGGTGATTTTTGATCGGAAGCAGCGAAGATGTATCCCGTGGGACAGCGTAAGTAAAAAAGTGTCTCCGTTTTGTCTCTGGAATGGCTCATAGGAGTGTCTAAAAAGTTGCCACTTTTGGCTTGCCTAGACGAGTCTAGAATTCGTCATCATAGTACTTTCTAAGGGCTCTTTGTACAACGCACTTAGCCTCAGTGATCTGGGATATATTACGTGCAACAGGAAAATCTTCCAGATCTCAGACGAGTGCTGCGCTCTAAATTTTTAGATTCGTGCATTGCTGTAAGCATTAGGAATGACCCCGAATGAACCTCCCGTTCAACAGGCGCATGTGTCGTTACTTGTTTCACTCGGATCAGACACGTTCTTAGAGAAATAACTATTATACTTGAAATGCCCTCAATTTTTTATGCCAAATGACGTCTTTTCCTAATTTATACCATTCTCCAAACGTCCCACAAAGATTACACGCGTGATTTATCGCCATCCGTCACTCAGAAAGTCAATAAATAATACCTTGCTGCACTCGATTACTTTATCCGTCGCCACTCTGCTTGATCTTCGTTTTCTTTTGTGTCACTCGAATCTTTGGAGCAAGAACCACCTGCACTTTGTTGCACTTCTTTGTTTTCCTGTTCTAGCCTCAAAATTATTCGCGTTTTGTGCCTTTTATTATTGTAAGGAATTTTAGATTTGCTCACACGTGAATACAAGCAATGAATTTAGGTCACGTGCTTCTTGTATAACTTTTGAAAACAATGTTTCACGTTTGGAATGTAATCTTGACGAAACATAGATTTTTAATACTTAATTCTATTTTTTGAAAAGTTTGAACCGCCTTCTACAGTTTTATCTATTTTGTTGTTAACGAAGAAATAACAAAATATTTGAGTGCGAATATTGTTGAATTTAATTGTTATTTATTGTTTTTACAAATTATAAAAGAAAACAATCAGAAAAGATAATAACAAAAATTTTAAATTCAAACCCGGAAATGTATATTATTTTTGGGTTGGATATTTTTATTTATACTAATTATTTGACAGAAAGGAATTCGTTTATAATTTATCAAAAGCAACTGAAAGCTGTTGTAGGTGGTTAGAACAGTGTCGTAACAAATTCTGCTAGTCAGTGGAAAATTTGCTAAAGCAGGTAATATTCAGGTGAAGAGGCAAGTTATATATAGTTTAGTGAATGCGAATATTAGAAGAATGGTCTTACAGCGTCATTAGCAGAGGCTTATCGATTAGGTAGTATTTCTCTGCATTGGATTCTCAGAAATTCTGAATCATTATGAAGGGCGCATCTTAACCCGTAACTCCAGGCAGGTATAGTTGCCTATTTCTCATCAGGTATGAATGGTATGTCCCCTTTCAATGTACTTTGAAAATATCAAAACTCTACACGACTTTTGAATCTATTTAAACTGTACGGATCGTACATAGGATAAAAAAGTTCTAGACAATGAATTGTTCCTTTTTGACGGATTCTATTTTCAATGATTCATTCAGAAATTCTATTACGCTAACTTTCTTCAAGTTAAATATATTTGAGTTGAAGCGCTCTCAACTAAAAAATGTACAGGATTTAGATTTTTTCTACTCCAAGCCCTTTAATTCCTCTGAATGGCTAAGATAAATATTTGAATAAAGAGGGAACAGCATTAGCGTCAATATTTTTCTGAGTTTTTGGTTGCGACTCTGCTGCTCCAGACTTTACGAGCATGCTTTCTACTGCAGGTTATTTGTTCTTTGATATCAAGTTCTTGACTTTTCTCAGCAATGCTCTCTAGCTCGGATATCAAAACATTAATAAATTTTCTTTTCAGCTCCCCCACCGGGGCCAACAACAAGCACTGCTGTGGGAGCAGCTGGAACAACTGGAAGCAGTGTTGTTGCCCCCAGTTCCTTGGGCCTGGTTCCCGCCCAACAAACACACACGCCTCCTCAACCTCCAGATCTGCCGAGTAAATATTACATTTGATGATTTCTTTCAGAATTCCGAAACCTAATTTTAATTTAAGCACATTTCAAACATTGTTTTATGTCTCTCAGTGTTCGCATGTCCAAGAAGGCCAAACATTGGTCGCGAGGGCCGTGTCATCGGTCTGAGAGCCAACCACTTCCAAATTACAATGCCCCGTGGCTACGTGCACCATTATGACATAAATATCCAACCTGACAAATGCCCGCGAAAAGTAAACCGAGAAATTATCGAGACTATGGTTCACGCCTATAGTAAAATTTTCGGAACCCTAAAGCCTGTTTTCGATGGAAGAAGTAATTTATACACTCGGGACCCGTTGCCAATCGGCACAGATAGATTAGAGTTAGAGGTGAGCTATCATTAATATTATGTTAACAATCTAAAATTGTTTAATCTTATTCCATATTATGGATTCAGAATAGTCATTTCAGTTACAAAATATCTTACTTTGTAAAGGTTATACTTCCGGGAGAAGGAAAAGACAGAGTTTTTCGAGTTGTGATTAAGTGGGTAGCCCAAGTTTCTCTCTTCGCTTTGGAAGAAGCACTAGAAGGACGAACCAGACAAATTCCCTTCGACGCAATCCTCGCTTTAGATGTGGTAATGAGACATTTACCATCCATGACTTATACCCCCGTCGGAAGGTCGTTCTTCAGTACTCCAGACGGTTATTATCATCCCCTGGGTGGTGGAAGAGAAGTTTGGTTCGGTTTCCACCAGTCTGTGAGGCCCTCTCAATGGAAAATGATGTTGAACATTGATGGTGAGTCTAATTCTAAAAATTACTATATTGATCCCAAAAAAAACTATACTAATTGTATTCTCTTTTGTCCTCTAGTCTCTGCGACTGCTTTCTACAAAGCCCAACCAGTAATTGAATTTATGTGCGAAGTTCTGGACATCCGAGACATTAACGAACAGAGGAAACCTCTGACCGATTCGCAAAGAGTAAAGTTTACCAAAGAAATAAAGGGGCTAAAAATTGAAATTACACATTGCGGGACTATGAGGCGAAAATACAGAGTCTGCAATGTCACGCGCAAACCTGCTCAGATGCAATCGTAAGTATAATATAAATTGAGCCCCTGGATGCAACAACTCGCTGAGCGCTCGAGTCAGAATCAAAAGCCCGAATTTGGAAAAATAAAAAATGCTGCTCTATAGCTTTTGAAAAATGAATGCATGTACCTGTTTGAACTTTTTTCGTAAGCATTATAGTTTCCGTTAAGAAAAATAAGAACTGATGATTTTTTAATCTAAGAATCCATGTTTTTTGAAATTTATATTCTCGCTGAACATTCATTTTTCTACGTATCGACATTTTCGCGTTGAACACGCTTGTCGTAATCTTAAGTGTATTGTTGAACTTTTTGGAAAGTTTGAGCTCAGCGCGATGTGATTTAATTTTGCGCGGGCAAGCTCCGCAGTGTGTCGTACTAGCGAAAGTATTCAACCTTTTCGGAAAATAAAAACTTGATCAGGAAATTACAAGTTATCAAAATTTTTAGTTGATAAATATAATATCAATTCGATGTGACTCTTAATACTTGCCAGTTTTGATGGAAGAATATTGTTTTCCAAAAATAAAAAAAATAAAAATATATATTTATTTAAACTTAAACCATACATGCTTTTTTTCACAGCTTTTTTTGCCTCGTTTGTAGTTTTGCCTGTTTTTATATTTTTACAGATTTTGCGTTTTTTTTCTCAACTGTCGACTTTTCAAACAAATCATCAAAAAACTTTTTTCCGTCTTCACTCAGAGATTTCATCAAATATTTACATCTGTCATTTTTCCCTTGCTTATTCCAATCGAATTTGTCAAAGATGGGCGCAGCAAATTTCCAAAAGGTACATCTGATTCAAGAACATGTTTTACAGATTGTCCGTCGTATTCAAAGAAAATTTCGATTTTTTTATTGGGAAAGTGAATCATTTTTACCGCATCTCTGGTGTGCAAGTTCGTTGGTTTTTCAATTTTCTCAATCAAGGTTTCAAAGTCTTTCACACTGTAATCAGATTTTTTGAATATTTTGAATGGTTGATTTTTTTTGCCGTACATTCCAAAATTTGCATCGCAGGAGCAGTTCGAATGGCCTTGGAGCATTCGAAATTTGTAAACAAATACAGATCGTATAAAAGAAAAAAAATTCCAGTCGAAAGGGTGCTTGAACAGTGTTATTAAGAAGCAATTCATTGAGTTCCACGGAAAATGTAAAGAATTCCAGAAAAAAAAGGAGAAATGAGGATCTTTGGATAAGAAATGAAAAAAGTGGCCAGAAATAAGTCACACTTCAATGTTTTAAAACATAACTTCGGAATATGTGATACTTTTTAATATTAGTCCATCTTATGGCATAATATTATTGCTTTTTTTCGATATTTTGCCTAAGTAAACATATTTATTTGATTTTACGTATTGATGTTCTTTTCTTTTTAGTATAAATCAAACTAGAAATTGCATTTTTTCAACTTGGAATCTAGAAAATCTTAATTTGTATTCAAGAATTAAAAAAAAAAAACTTTTATATTTAGAAAAAAGGAAATTAATGATTTTTCAAAAATTTTCTATAGAATTTAAAAACGTTGTTGATAGAATTACGGAAATCATCAAAAAGGGACAAACCATTTTAACGAGTTCCTATTTGGTAAAGTTTCCATTGTAAGAGGATTATAAATGTTTAATCCTGCAAGTAAACGAGTATGCCTCTTGCTCAAATAATAAAGTCGATGCAAAGGAATTTGAACCGATTCAGTTGTTTGTGCTGTCCAAGGGAGTGCTAAAAAAAATTGAAAATTCCGAACAAAAAGAATTTTTTTGGAAATCATCAGGCAAATATACGACGCGAACATGTATTCTTACTTTTGAAAATTTACTGTGCTCACCTTCGGAAAATTCTATTGGAATAAGCAACGAAAGAATGACAGATCTGAAATCTTTGATGAAATATCTGAGTAACGACGGAAAAAAGTTTTTGATGATTTTTCTGAAAAATCGACAGTTAAGAAAAAAAAAACGAAAAATCTGCGGAAATATAAAAACAGGCAAAAACTACAAACGAGGCAAAAAAAGCTGTGAATGGAAAGAATGTATGGTTTAAGTTTAAAGAAATAAGTATAAATATCTCTAACAGTTGATACGATTGTGGATATTTTATTTTTGGAAAACAATATTTTGAATACTGAATAAAATTTTAAATACTTTCGCTAGTACGACACATTGCGGAGCTTGCCCGCACAAAACTCAATCACATTGCGCTGCGCGTTTGTGTTCAACCAGCTGGGTTTTATATGAAGAATAGTTCAAGGGAGCTCAAACTTTCCAAAAAGTTCAACAATACACTTGAGATTACGACAAGCGTGAATACCTCGTTGAAAACGAAAATTCCCTCGATACGTTTTCAACGCGAAGGTCGAAAAACATGGTTTTTTTTATTCGGATCAAAAAAACATTAAATTAATCATTACTTTTGATAAATTTTTTGATACTGCATTCAACGCTAGACCTTCCTGAACAAAAGTCAAAAAAGAAAATGTTAATACGTTGAAAAATGAATTTTCAGCGGCGACGTAAGTTTCAAGAAACATGGATTTTTCGATTAAAAAAATCATCAGTTTTTATTTTTTTTAACGGAAACTTTTCATTTTTCCAAATGCAGACTTCTGATTTTGACTCGTAACGTCACAGCGCAGACAATACTTTGACGCGCTTTCCAGCGCTCGGCCAGTTGCTGCATCCAGGGGCTCAATTGATCATCTCCCTTGTTGACATTGTTATGGATAGTGCCAATAATTTGGTATTTAATTTCAGATTTCCATTGCAACTAGAGAATGGTCAAACGGTCGAATGTACAGTTGCCAAGTACTTCTTAGATAAATATAAAATGAAGCTGCGTTATCCTCATCTTCCGTGCCTTCAAGTTGGTCAGGAGCACAAACACACGTACTTACCTCTCGAAGTGAGTTTTATAAAATATCTGCATATGTTACAGTGAAATTGAATATGGACATATTCCTTGACAGCTGTGATATTAACTGGCGATTTCTAATTCTGATTTAGGTCTGTAACATCGTAGCCGGTCAGAGGTGCATCAAGAAACTAACGGACATGCAAACGTCGACGATGATCAAAGCGACAGCTCGTTCAGCTCCTGATCGTGAACGGGAAATTAACAATCTTGTTAGACGTGCCGACTTCAATAACGACTCTTACGTTCAAGAATTCGGATTGACAATCTCGAATAACATGATGGAAGTCAGAGGACGTATCTTACCTCCACCCAAACTTCAGTATGGAGGCCGAGTTAGTTCCCTCAGTGGACAGGTAAGGACTTTCCGATAAATTGGGCAAGTTGCGAATGGTCTAAATATGCAAAAAATAGAGTTTAGTAAGCTGCAGGCTACACAGCCTTTCCCTGAAAGTCACCTATGTGGAGTACTGTCCCTAATATGTATAAAATTCCACTCGAGTCCTCTATTTTAGATAAAATTGATCATGAGGAAAGTCTCCCTCAGTCGCTCACCAAATTCGAAAAAGTACTTTCATAGCTCGAATCATAATTTATCGACTTTCGAAAACGAGTTATCCTCAGATTTGCAAATTACAAATTGACTAGGCATTTTTTTCCTAGTAGATAAAAGGAAAGTTTCCTTAAAATTTGGGGATCACAGTTTGTCCCATTTTATCCCCCCTTTTTGGCCCTTATTCAGAAAAATCTCACGAAAACCAAAAATATATATTTTTCAAACAAATTTTCCTTATCCCACATTGTTTTGATTCATTTTTTATAAATTATAAACAACAATGCAAGACATCAGAAAACAAGGTAAACAAGATAATAATTCGGAATATACCCTCAGCAATTTATTTTTCAACTTCGGACCGTCTAAAATTTTGTAAAGCAGGGAAAATAAAGAGATATTCTAAGTAAAAAGAAGAAAAAACATTCTTGAATAGAATTAATATGATTAATATGATAAATTGAATTCACGACGCTCTGAATTCCTCGTATTTCAAGTGAAAAAAGAACTTTCAGCCACAAATCTTAATTTTAAACCAAGTAAAAAAAAGAAAAAAATTCAGTAAAAAAAAGCGCGTTTTTTATGAAAAACGTACTATGTAGTTGATATTTCAACAAAGAGACGAATTTTCTACAAAAAATTCTAATATACACGGAGAAAAAAATATGGAGCTGAGCACCGCGAGCCGCTGTGCTGAGATCTGCGACGTGTGAAGGTCAGTGAACTTTTCGAGTATTTTAGACTGTCGCGGAGCTAGAGTGCGCGAATCGCGGATGTCAGCACCGCGAGCCA